>JAHDVE020007994.1:0-36618 GCA_022606495.2 Halesus radiatus | reverse complement strand
CATTTGTACCCTTTCAATCAATATCCTACCATACAGCTTACCAACTGAACTTAGCAGGCTAATAGCCCTGTGATTTCCACATTCCATGCGTGACCCTTTACCTTTGTATAGAGGCATGATCACAGCCCTTATATTATCTATTAATTTAGTATTATAACCGTCGTTGGTTGAAATCTGTTTAATTATATATAATTCTTAGTAAAATTTAAATACAAAAAATATATATTCTATTATTTTTACATATTTTAATTAATTACTTACCTACTTTCATCACGTATTGTTCATTTTTGTTTGTGTTTGTAATTTGTCTATTTTACAATATAATTTGTTTATTATTTGTCTACACTTGTCGTTATTTCTTAGTATACCGTGTAACCTGATGAGGGAAGCTTCGCAAAAAACTTTACAAAGCATTTCGTATTAATTTTTTTATGAAAATATTTGCTATTTTGTCAAAAGTCATTTTCGAAAGCGATCCATCTGAAGATGAGCCACGGTGGAGGGTATTTTTGTGGAGAGGAAGGACTGAGCATGGGTCTCTAAGAGAACTATAACTGTAGGAGGGAGGAAACACAGAGGCCGGCAAATCGTTCCACAGCTTGAACTCAAAGATGATTCGTAGAAATGACCAGTTTTCATGTCCCAAATGTGGAGCATTTGGCATGTTTCCCGACTATGAATTCAAAAAAAGTATTAATATTTGGATTATGGACATGGGCAAGAAGAATCTAGATATGATGTTGCAACCGAACAGGGTTTAACGGTCACGGCATGTTTTCTAATAATTTTTTAGAATTCTTATTAATCTTATTGCATTATCATGTTCCTCTAGTAACATTTTAATATAATTACGAAATCTTACTTAATTTTTTTTATCAAACTTAAAATATACTTGACCAAATTTATATTCTTCATATAAAACCATGTACAATGTGACCTTAGAACGGGGTACCCCCAGTAAGGTAACATTTTTTTGCGAATTTTTTGTTAAACTTTAAGAAATAAATAAATAAAATAAAATAAATAAATATTAATAAAAATATATTAACAAACTTATTATAACGTCAATACATATTAATAAACCTTGAGGTGTTTGAGGACACTACACGCGGTGGTCGACATTCGCCGGACAAAGTGTGAATTTTTTTGTCTCATTTCATTGCAAGACAAAATGTACCACGCGGTCTTTAAACACTAGGCGAAGCGGTCGATTTTCGCGGCCCAGAACGTGAAACGAACCATGCGGTGTTTTAAATTAAGGGAGCACTAATGTCGCTTTTTGCCTGGCGTTTTCTGAAAACAAACGGTCTACTACATCTATACGTATTACTATATATAAATAAATAAAAATAGCCTGTGCTATAATGATTGCAATACAACCGCCCGTTTCTGCACAGAGTCAAAGGTGAAATGAGATCTCTAAGACGAATGTGTGGTAAAACCATGTATGATCTTGTGAAAAAATATTGAGATTCGTAAAGAATGCAAGGCTGATGTAAGCGTAGTGAGCAAGATAAAGAAAGGGACGCTTAGATGGTTTGGGCATGTAGAGCGAATGAATGAAGAAAGGAGTGTAAGGAGAATATATGACGCGAATGTGAATGGAAGAAGAAGCCGGGGACGTCCAAGGAAGACGTGGCACGATCAAGTGAATCAAATACTTGAGTCGGGCCATGCCAGAAGTCGGAATAACAGAAGAGAATGTATGAGACGTTGTATGAAAGTGAATGAAGCAAGAAGTGTATGCCAAGATCGAGTTGTTTGGCGGTCCGTCCTCTCTGCCTACCCATGCGGGGAAACGGCGTGATGGTTAGTTAGTTAGTTAGTTAGTTAGTCAAGGGTTTTATCAGGTAATTGAAAACATTAAAAAATTAAAAATACGTGGGAAGGCATACAATGAAATTGCCTGAATTTTTTATGAATGCATCTGTCCATCCGTCTAGCGACACTAATTTTGAACAAGTTTCCAAAACGGTATTCAAATGATTATTATCGATAATTTAACGTGCCATTAATCCGAATACATCCTTCAACTAGATCACCTCTCCCACACAAACGTGTGCGGACAGAATCCGGAGAGAAAGTACGGAATTGTTTGCTGCAACTAGTGAACCAATAACTTCTAGTTGACAAGACAACGCCTTGTAATACAAACAGAATAATAGATTATTATGTATTACGTATTGCAATTTTAATAAATTACACATATATACATTTGTAAATACATATCATCTAGAAAATTTCAGCTTTCTTGTACTATTTTGTAAATAAATTCATTCAAAATGACTTCGTAATCACCACTTTATTAATATATACATATCAACATGTTTCGAAAGTGATGCTTTTCTCATCAGGAATAAACAGAATACCAAAATATAATAATGACAAGTATAGATAAATGATAAACATAGAACACAATAATGAAAGAATAGACAAATTATAAACATAAACAAAAATTGATCAAAGCAAGTAAGTAAATAATCAAAAATGTTATTAAATATTAGAAATATAATTAAATAAATAGTTTTTATTAATAATATTAATATGAAAATTAATTCAAGAGATGGATATTTGTAAATATTTGATTTTTAATTATATTTAATTGACTAGTAACTGTTTTTAGAATTTCTAAAATTTCAAATTTGTCTAATTCTAAAACGCTTGTATTTGTATTTAAAATGTTTAAACCTTTATTTATATAAAAAAAATATGATAGCTTTCTAAAACAAGATTATCAAATTCCGAATAACTGTTATTATTTAAACATCTTAGGTATTCGTTAACTCTAATACTGAAATTTCTAAGTCTTTCCTATGTACAAAAAAAAGTTACAATCGCTACAAATTAATGTATACACCCCCGATTTATTTAAAATATTACCTTTATCTTTTGTGTCGGACATCTTGCCGCCTATTTTATTGTGTGTCTAGTTCATAAGAGTTAATTATATCATGTTCTAATTTGTGAGGGAATCGGGTGGTATGGAAAATGAATGTTGCTTCCCTGTCCGCGAAACGCACCCGATTCCCGATTTCTTTATGTATGTAACAACGGGCGGTCTTTGGCCGAGCTTGTTCTCCCAGACCGCTCAGACTTAAATGACTATGAAAATAAAAACGTTAGAGCGGTACGGCTAGTGGGAAGGAGACAGACTTATCAGGCATCCACACGGCGACGTAGGTCTGCGCGTTGCGGACCGTCTTAAGTGGCCTGTATAGGCCACTTCGGACAGTCCTGGAGCTCTATGAGGATACCGACTCCGGCAGCGACGCAGACTAGGACAGCAGAGAATCAGGACGAAAAAATGAAATAATGAGATAATGAAATATTGAAATATTTAACTTCAGTAAAATTAAAAGTCAACAAGAGTAAATAGTTCAGAACTAAATGTTTGCTTCCCTATTATTTTCCCTAAAAACTCATGAAATGTAATAATAATAAACTCAGTCAATTAGATAAAACCATCAAATGGTGATAGTAATAAGGCCAAAGTGCCGCAGTACTAGTTAGCTAGAAAACATGAGGGGTATTTGTATAAGCCCCAGCTAGGTAGAGGATTACGAAAGAATCCGTAATATCAAAAAAAAAAATCTTCGGGCAGTTAGCATTCGACCGCCACCCTGACAAGAACTTCTATCTCCACTGCCCGCTCTGACTTCTGATCCACCCGCCATGTTTTACTCTGACCACTGCTTACTTTGGACTTCCATCGTCTTACTTTGGACGTCAATAAAAGTCGTTGTCGTCAGTACAGTTCCTCCACGCAGAGCGAACGCAAGGAGTTCTACATACAGTTCGTTTGTGTGCCAGATTACGCCTGGTATGGTACCAGGGGTGTTAGTTGAAGTTTGCCGGTTTTTTCAATAAAGAAAACGCTTAATTCTCAAGGGAATCTCAATTTTTTTAATTAAAGTATTGACCATCGGATTCTATACATTTTGCTCATCTTTGAGGAAAATTATGGATACCATTCCAAAAAAAAAATTCTCTTTCGAGGCAAACCATTCGACGAGCCATTTTTCGACTTTTTCAAAATTATTATGCGCTGTTTGCGAGTGAGTGCCCCATCGATGCGAAAAGGTGATAGTCGGACGGGGCAAGGTCTGAGAGTACGGCGGTGCGCAAATATTTCCCCAATTCAATGCTTTGAGAGTGTTCTCCTTTCTACTACTTTAGCTGTATGAGGCGTTTGGCAGCTTGTGGTTTTTTTCGATTTGTCTCTCTCTGCTCATTTGGTGTGTGGTACCCATTTTCCATACTTTTGGATCTTTCCCATGGCTTTAAAACGTTGGCAAATTGCTCCTCGGGTCAAATTAAGTGTTTGGGCCAATTGTTGTTGCGATTGGGTTGGGTCTTCATCCAATAACGCCATGCAATTCATGCAATTCCTCGTCTTCGAACTTTTTCGTTGCACCAGGATGTTCATTGTCTTTTAAATCGAAATCTCCACTTTTAAATTGACGAAACCATGTCTCATATGTTCTAATCACTGGAGCATGTTCTCCATAAGTTTCTACCAGCAACCGATGAGCTTCAACTGCTTTTTTCTTTTGATGAAATAAGAAAATCAACGAATGCCGCAAATGCGATTTACATGGAACGAAACTCGACATATTCACTGAGGTAACCAACTATGACACTATTATTTTGGCAGAATGTAACTTGTGTATTTTTGAAGGTTAATGTCCACAGAAAAATATGACATAGATGCCAAATCATAGAAATGTATACATATCTCTAGCGACATCTATGAGTAAAACCGGCAAACTTCAACTAACACCCCTGGTACAACTTTGTTATTTAAAATAAGATTTATTATTAGTTTGAAAAGCTGGTTGGATAGTATTTGTGACCTTTTTAATTATTAAATTTGAGGTATTATTGTTTAAAAACAATATATTTATCTCCACTTTTTACTAACATCAGTTATTTTTCGATATTCATAAGATTTATATGCTATTTTATTTAATGTATTATCTATTAATTTACTACTATAACTGTTGTTTATCGCAATCCTTATATTCGTTCTATGTTTATCATTTGTCTATAATTGACTTTTTTTTGTATTCTCTACATTAACTGATAAGGAAACGTTTTGATATTTATATATTAATAAAGTGGTGATTACAAAGTCGTTTTGAAATCATTTATTGATAATGATGCCACAAAGTGAATACCTATCTTTTAAAGAATTTATATTTGCATTTGCCATTATTGTTGCATTCTATAATTATCTACCTCATAGAATTTCTGGAACGTTATCACCTTTGTGATTGCTAATCACATTTCTAGAATCAACGCACCTGATAACTCAATTTATTACAAATAAGGTTATTAATTTTTTTATTGTGAGTTACGTTACGAAATGGGATTTTTGAGAGGAGTTGCAGGAGTCACGAGATGGGATCGAATAAGAAGCTCGATGGTCAGGGAGGAGCTTAACATCGAATCACTATTACTCTTCATAGAAAAGTCGCAACTGAGGTGGCTTGGGCACGTGTTAAAAATGCCAGAATGTCGACTTCCACTGAGAATTTTGAGTGCTATTCCGGAGGGATGACGTCCAGTGGGCCGCCCCAGACACAGTTGGAAGAAGCAACTCCAGAGGCAGTGCGAAGACCTACTATGGACGAATGCCGTAAACGTAGCATAGGACATGAACGCCTGGAAGAGCCTTGTTGATGCAATGGGTCCCCGACCCGAGTAGGACAAGGGGAATAAAATGTATGTATGTGTATATATGTATTTATGTTGGTTGCATTACTTTTATATTCATTTATTTATTATTTCTTCAAAAGATTGGTATTCACTCTGTGGCGTCATTATTAAAAAATGTATTAAAAAATTTACTTTGTATTCACCACTTTATTAATATACACAAATATCTACATGTTCCGAAAGCGATGCTTTCTTCATCAGGAATTAATAGAATACAAAAAATAACAATGTCAAGTATAGACAAATGATAAACATAGAACACAATAATGTTAATAAACAAATTATAAACATAAACAAAAATTGATAGTAGGTAAGAAATTAATCAAATATGTTTATAAAAAAATTATCAAAAAACATTCAGCAACAAATTTATATTACAAATTAAAAAAATAAATTATTTTTATTATTAATATTAATATGAAAATAAATTCAGAAGCTAGCCATTTTAAAAAATATGTGATTATTTATTAAATTTTATTCAATGTTAACGCTTTTTCTAAATAAATTTAAATGTCAGTATTGGAGTTAAGGAACACCTAAGATTTTAGAAACCAATTTTACATACAAATGCAACCGGTTTACAATTAGACAAATTGCAACCGAACGTTTGTCCTTTCCTTAGTTATGATTTTTAATCCAGTTAAGGACATCAATTTGCTAAAATTCCAAAAAAATCACGCTCTCCTTATGCAGGTGGTAACAAGGTCGAAATTCCCGCTTTACATCGGCCGCAAGTTTTGATATACGCAAAAAAAAATCACCAAAACGTGTGTTTTATTTTAATTTGTAAAGCTCAGGCATAAATATTAAAATGTTTTACAGTCATATTCTAAAAAACTTAATTTGCCACAATGAACATTACGACAATATCAGAAAAGGGTTCGTAAGTAGGAGATTTTGCGCTTTAAACATTTTTTTAGGTCTGAAATTTTATTTTTTCCAGTTCTTATCAGCATTTCTTCAAAAAATCCAAAAAATCGATGTTTTTCGATTTTTTACTAAAAAAAAAATTAACACCCAAAAACGTGACTAACCTTTCCAGTTGTCAAAAACAAACCACTGATCCAAAATGGCTGATAATGCTAACATATGATAAACATATGTGTACCAATATAACAAAATAAATCGATAATCGAATGTACACAGCCCGCGAAAATTCATAATTCACCTTTTCTTTTGAACACACCTCGTATGTGTACTCATTTATTTATTTTTTCAAAATGTACAAGATTACAGATTATTAGTCGAATTCATTACATTTGTACCGTTTATGCAGTGTGTGCAATGCCAATTATATTATGTAAATACTTTATATAGTATTCGACTGCAATACACTTAAGAGGAACGGCAGCGCGACCTGTTTCATACAAAACTTAATTTTGGGTTTGAGGTCAAAATACTCACCTAAACCCAATGATCTTTTTTTTCATCAAAAAGTATAGTAAGTATCTAACACCGATTAGAAGTAATTTATTTATTTTTGGTTTACATTAGGAAAAATAGGCATTTAAAGGAATTGGTTTTACGCGATTTTAGAGGCACCTTTAACAATTATTTGGGGGTAACGGGGATGTAAAAAACTAATTTACCCGTCTGCTTTGAAGATATAATGAAATATAAAATAAAAAAAAATTGAAAAATAAAATACGATAATCACGCAAATAATTTTCTAATTTGCCTCTCAAATTATGAAAACTATTTTTTTAATTTAAAAAAATAAATAAATAAAATACATCTCATGCGTACAAGATAATTACTAAACCTATAATGAAAAAAATATATATCATTCAGATGGGTATTTTGGCCTCAAATCCAAAATTAAGTTATGTTTGAAACGGGCAGCGCAGCCGTTCCTCTTAACACTAGCATGTTGTATAATAACCTCAGTATTTGCGTGTTGTGAAATGAATAAGAATTTCGAATTACGAAGCCTAGAAGCTTGTATGCTCTGCTTACTAAATCATTGATGTGTTGGTGAAAAGTTATTTGATTTTGCAGCGAATGATTGCTGACTGCACAATCAGCCGCACGGCATCATTGGAAAATAATGAAATGGATACTTGTGTTAGTGATTTTGTAAAAAAATATTAGTAATTTTTATATTTTTACGTTAAAAACTTTTTTATTTCAATTTATTTGGGAATTTTATGTAACTTTAACTTCATCTGATTTCTAGAGACATGGCTGAAAATCAGCTGCACTCCGGCCTCCGGAATGTATAGCTGAGCATTGACCGTTTTCTTAATTGCTAAAATTATAAATAATATGTTAAAAAAATATGGTATATAAAAATGGTAAATATTTCAAGCTGGGACTGAGTTGAAAAACTTACCGCGGTTACCCCGGATAGGTAGAGGTCCTGGGTTCGAGTCCCAGATGCGACTGAAATCTTTTTAATTTCTGTTTTTTTTTTCGGTTTCGTGGTTCATTTGGGATGTGTTAATATTATCTTCTTCAGTGATTAAAACAATATTACATTTTGGATTTCATGCAAACTACTCTCTAAACCTTCCCCGCAATAATAAGAACATACTGTGCTACTTTGAGTGAAATCATTCTAGTAATTTTCGATAAAATCGAGTGCAGGCAAACAAACATTCATTATTATATATAGATATATAGATATATATATTATTTTAGGTTAGATTAGGTTTTCATACTTTACAAGACCTATTTGGAATGCACGCCTCTGGTTATGGGTTACAATCTCTTCTGGAGAGATCACTGCACTGTTCTTAAATTTCCTTGCGCAAGTAACCTTGAGACTATCGTCATTATATTTACGAAACCGAATAAGTCATGCAAAAAATTGAAACACGTGCGAACTAGACGATACTATATCTGAATCCGATTTTTACATCTATTTTTGTAACAATATAAATATAAGTGACAGATCATTCAACAAACATATGAATTTGCACACTTTTTTAAAAACGTATATAAAGTCTTGAAAAGTATGAAAAAAAACTATCCCGAAAACCTAATATAACCTAACCGAATAAATCTCTGTATATAAAAATTTATGTTTGTCTTTGTGTCCTCGATTATCTCAAAAATTACTAAAATGATTTGGCTGAAAGTAACACAGTTTGTTCTTATTAGTGCCGGGAAGGTTTTGAAAGTATTTTGAATGAAATATAGTATGAAAACATTGAAACCACCATGTTGTATTGAGGTTAGCCCATAGATATACCACTCTGGTTATCCACAGATTACATATTCAAAAGAAGAAGGTTTGTTTAGGTAGAATATTTTAAAAATGGAAAATATAAGTTCGTACCTACTTAAAAACTTTTTAATTTGGATAAGTTTTGAATAAATAAATGAATTTTTCGAATGAATGTTTTTTGTTTAGAGATAGTAATAGTCGTCACAAGACATTACTTTCGCTGTCAAATTAATTATGGCACCCAAACGACAAGCAAGAATTCACAACTTCATAACTTTATTTTAAAAAAAAACAACCCGAGCAAGGACGGGTACACATCAGCATGTAAATAACAAAAATTAATGACCCCCGTTGGCTGCAACCTTAGAGTATATTATATAGGAATCGGCGTGATGGTGATTGCAACTAGCAAACCGCTGGTTTATCTGACATGTATATAGATGTTATTTGACTGCAGAAACAACAATTCTCAGTTATTATATTAGCAAGTCAAGTTACCTACATTTCGAGATTTTTCACAGGTAACAATCAAATAGTAATAAATAATAATATCGTTCAGGTTAGGTACTACGAATCGTCCATATTTGTAAAGCTTCCTTCCCTTTCCCGCCGTCTCCGGACCGTCAGTGCTGCCATACAAATAAAATAAAAAATAACAAAGCCGAGCGGGAGGGACTGGCAACGCCGCATTGGCGCTGGTGTAGCGAATGCCCGGCTTGGAACGCAGCCAGTGATGCCAGACCGAGGGATAGTCCCGCAATTTGGGGAAAATTGAATTATTGACGATCAGTCGATTGTTTTAAAAATGTATTTTTTTTGTCCAGTAAAGATCTTTTTCCAACAATATATTACTTATATAACAGTGAAATAAATTAAATTAACCTTTATATATTATGGTGTTAGCAGTGTGGCCAAAGAGCCGCAATAAAATAAGAGGATGTTGAATTAAGTAGAGGAATGTAATAATATATATATTTTTTTAATTTGACAGGACTTGGTGGATAATGTCAACACAATTTGCCATATTAAATGAGATATACACAAATATAAACGGAGAAATAAATATAATGAAAAGGTAAAAAAAATAATATTCAAATATGCACGTATGAGATGAAAATGAGAAAAAAAATACGATTTGATAATTACATAAAAATAAAGGAAACAAAACGAAAAACAGTAGTTAATAATAACATAGAATAAATTAAATCAATGAATACGTAAGATGAAATAAAAAAAGCCTGTAGGTTGAAGGTTGCCCGATGACGGTCAACCTCTGATAAGAAAGGGCACCACAACAAGCGGAGAAATTTTAAAAGTTCAAAGCATCAAACAATTTTTTCTTTTTGCATTTATTACATATAATAATTTAACAAAAACACGAAATTCATTATATAGTGAGTGCACTAAATTAACAAAAGAAGAAGTTTTTTTTTATTTTGGATCTAAAATAAACATAACATTTTGATTATTATATTATATTAGTTTTTGAGATATTATGCCGTGTTGCGTTTCGGACAGCCCATCATCGGGGTATATGTGGAGATTGTGGTGAAGGGTGTGTTTATGCATGTAGAAGTGAAACCGTGTTGCACGCTTTAATTCCCTTAGGGCCTGTATTTCAATATAATGATAATAATATATATTATTACAATTAATGTGGCAGTCGGTGTTAAGATTTGGTGTTGCATTATATTCGTAGATTAAATATGAAATGTAATTAAAGATAATGTTTTAAGTCGGTACAAGCCAATCATAACTTCAGTGGCTTGAAAAACTTGTGATCACTTGAGCTTTCAGCGGTTTGCATATATATGTGAATGTTTGACATAAAGGAACATAATACTAACTCAGAACAAACAATCACCTTCAAAACACGATATATCAAATATTCAATAAATGTAAAATACATGCTTCCCTCCATTAAATTTTGTTACCAAATGGTTGGTGAAGTTTAACAGGAGTAGTTTGTCTTATTTAATCAACTTATTTATGTCGACTTTACTGCTATAGTACAATATTTTTGTATGAGTTTAACCACGTAATTCAACGACGTTAATCGATTAACCTGTTTTTAAGCATTCATCTTGTGCTTTGATGGCAGCACTGTTCTCCGGCGGGTACCTACCGCACGGCTACCCAGTAATTCAGTGATGTGATGCCTAAAAACTCTTTTTCCTTTGGATTAGTCCACAACATTCCCCGAAATTCCCCTGAATATTAATGCCACAATAAAATCAACGAAATTTAAAATTTTATCAACTTGAAATCGTTTTTGTTAACAGATAAATACAATTTACTATTCATTTTCAGTATTATGTTTAAAGAAATACCCGTTTAAATAACGATAACAGAGAAATCAGTGTACTTAGTAACAACAAGGAGGTTAAAGTACTTCCCGATGAGGAAAGGGACGCTGCGATGGTTTGGACAGAAAGTTTGAAGTATAATGATAATATGTAGACAACGCAAAAGTAAATAATAGAAGTAGTCGGGGACACCCGAGAAGGCCAACATGGCACGATGGAGTAAACCAGTCAGAATTACGGATAAATGTGTTTGAGGCGATATATGATTGTGATTGAAGTAACATGGAGTCTTTAACTAACATTTTTGCCTTTCCCTACGGAGGAACGGCGTGATCGTTAGGGTGATGTTACTTATAAACGTTCTTTTAGCCAACAAAAACAATCCGCCAATTTTCACTATTCGGTGCAAACAAAATGTATTTTTAGCGTGGATCGTGGTCAGATTATCAGAAATAATTCTAAAATCTAAAAACATTTACAACGAACTTCAAATATGCTAAAAATTCCCGATATAATTTTTTTATTGTTGTTCATAAAATCAATATTTTTCCCTATATCTGGGGAGATTACGCTGGAAGCGGGGAAAATTCCCCACACATCTGCGCGAAGCGAACGCAAGGCGACCAACCGAAACGCCAAACAGTAACACTACAAACTACAACAGTAGGCTAGAAGCGCTCTGAACGTTTGACGCGTCTGCCTTGATTACATTTACAAATTACAAAACGCGATTAATAATAAAAGCGAAACGAATCCAAACAAAACAAAATAACTCCAGTTTTAATCCAGTCTCCATTGCGAAAAGCTGTGTGACATTTTGTATAGATTTTACAGCAGAACCGCTTCGCGTTAGCGTCTCTGTTTAATGGTTTGTTTTCGAGTATTTCGAGTGTATTTCGCGTGAATTTAGTTCAAAATACAAGTGATTGAAGTGTGTCGAAGACATTTATATAATTTAACAAGCGTTTTGTGTTGAATTTTCAAGTGTATTTGAGGTTTTTCTGTGTGTGAATCCAATCCAAGATGTTGTTTGAGAACCCCGCCAATGCCGCGGCGAAATTGTTCCCGGCAGCCTTCAACATCCCTCCCCCAGTCAGAATAAGGTAATAAACACAACTTATTTAATATAATTCCATTCCCCAGTTATTAAACCTGTTATTCCCTTGCCTTTTGCGTGTTATTCCTGTGTTTTTAACGCGTTATTTGTCCGAAAGTCGAAGCGATTCGGTCCGCACGAGGGTTGAAATTACAAAATGGACGCGCCGCTCCAGTTGCAGTTTGCCTTTACTTTTTATTATTATTATTATTTTTTTTATTTTTTTTTTGTGTGAATACAGCACTTAATTCCCGAGTGTCTTGAACAAGTGGGACCATGGCACCCCCGATTTTAGGGTATGTTGTGAGCCTGACAGAAGGAGATGATAAACAGGAAGGTTGAGAAGTATTAACGATATATTTCTAAACGGTTTTCTGGGCGATACTGAGAGTATCTTTCCAGCCTTATCAAGCTCTGTTGAGATGATATTTCACAAGAATAGCGCTCCGTATAAATTACTAAGATTTCTAATTATTATTTGCTGGTTAAAACGGGTAATTTTTAATAATTTCATTAATTTATAATAAGTATCAAAAACTACTGTACTGACCAATCTAAAAACTGACAAATTTCGTTTCTTACTATAGAATAATAAAAAAAAACTGTACACATTTCAAGGTTCATATTATCATTTTTAATTTTTTTAAAGTTATTTTTTCGCATAAGTTTACGAACAGTTTATCACTTCCAATTTTAAAAATATCACTCACAAGGAAATCATATTGTTTAACAGTAGGTACTGTAGGCAGGTACCTACCTATGTTTTTGTAGAGCAAATATTATTTAGGTAGGTACCCACTACTTTGAGGCTTGTTCAACCGAATATTTCGTATTTTTTTCTGCTCACTTCGTTAAACCGCATTTTTCTAACATTTCTTGGTTTTGTAAACGTTTTAAGGCATTAACTTTCTCTTCGTAATTTAACTGATCGATTTACGTTACGAATTGGAACCGTTCCACGGTATTTTAATTGTAAAAAAACGAAAACGTATTTACGTATTATTTACAACGTAGGTATTTCTCTGGTCCAAGATTGACTAGAAGTGAACAGTGTTTTTTTGATGACCTTAAAAATAATATAAGTAGTGTTTCCGCATTGATTTCGATTCAGTGTATAAAATTGCCTCAGCAAAACATGATTGCTTCGTGAATTTGTTGATGGACGTATCAAATTAATTAACTTCCGGAGCCAGTCGGTCTTTGACATCCTCGATTATCGGGATGGTGGGTTATGGAGGCTGATGGGAATGGAATAGAGCAAGGTTTCGAAGTTCCTGACTGTTCAGATTCGGTCACTAAACACGGCACGAAAAAAAAAAAAAAATCCCAATTAATTTATCGCTTTCCTAAAATCTGTAATACCGCGAAAAACGAAATTAAACCATTAAAATTCGGATAGAAATGAGCGTTTTATTTTACGAATTTAGAGTATTTTTTATTCCGTCGTAAAAAATTAAATCGTTCGGGTCATGAATTTATTCCTCCAGTATTTATTTACGTTCAAACGAAAGTATAGTTTGGCAATAAAATGTATACTAAGTTTTCGTTGCTATGGCAACACCGATATTCTCACTTTGTCTTTGAAGTGTGTTCACATTCAAATTTTTCGTATTCGATTTTGACGGAATAACAATAATAGTATCGAGTGAAAAATGTTGAGATTCGTAAATAATGCAAGGCTGATGTAAGCGTAGTGAGCAAGATTAAGAAAGGGACGCTTAGATGGTTTGGGCATGTAGAGCGAATGAACGAAGAAAGGAGTGTAAGGAGAATATATGACGCGAATGAGAATGGAAGAAGAGCCGGGGACGCCCGAGGAAGACATGGCACGATCAAGTGAATCAAATACTCGAGTCGGGCGATGTCAGAAGTCGGAGTAACAGAAGAGAATGTATGAGGCGTTGTATGAATGTTAACGAAGCAAGAAGTGTATGCCAAGATCGAGTTGTTTGGCGGTCCGTCCTCTCTTCCGTGAAACGGCGTGATGGTTAGTTAGTTAGTTAATGACGATCACCTCAAGGTACAAATATTACTTATTCTCTATCTAATTACGTACAAACATATAAAGAAAAAAATACTTATCCGCAGCTGGCAGGTCGCTGCAGGTGAACACAGCTTTATTAGAAAATTTAAGGTTAGAAAAGATATGATTTTTACAGTTGCTATATTATCCTCCTTTTCTATTGATATTACATGTATTAGAAGATTGGTGGCACAAGAAGAATCGGTATTTACAATCCAGAACAACGTAACTCGATTATGTTAACGTTTTTTTAATTTATAATTTTGGTCCGAATGGGATTTTGTTTTATTTTGACAAAAAATCGCCTTTCCATAATAATCATAATTGGATGATTTGTATACCGCCGTTTTTGTGAAAAATCACCTCAAGTGTTGTAGGGTTTATCTTATTATGTACAAAAACACATACAGAAACATGTAATAATATGTAAAATGTTAAATAATTTATAAAAACAATTGTCTTAGAATATGATGTATCTGAAAGTAACACTAATTTTTTTTAAAACATGTGCAATTGGACCACTGTGTTTTTTCAAACTTACTATTTTCCTATGAGCCATCTCGGTGTGGCCATTTAAAACCTTATGATCGCAGAGCCCTCAATTTTTGTCTATTTTTTTAAATATCCTATATTTGAAAACATCACAATCATTAATTTTTTTAATATAACATCAAACAGGTTCATAGTTGTTTCGACACATGTACTTCAGAAATGCGTGTAATTGTCTTCCTAAGAAATAATATAAATAAATTTTAATTAATATATAAAATCAATGTACGTTTATAAGTTTGTTTGTCCTCGATGTTCTCGAAAATCACTTGACCGGTTTCGTTGAAAATAGCACAGTTTGTTTTTATTTCTGCCGGGAAGGTTCAGAAAGTAGTTTGAATGAAACCCAACATGTAAAACTGTTGCTATAACGTTTTAAAATTAGTACGAAAAACATTGAACCCGCCATGTTTTATTTAGGTTAGCCCATAGATATAACACTCTGGTTAGCCACGGATTGCATATTCAAAAGAAGTTGAATATCTTCAAAATGGAAAACACGAGTAGGTAGGTACCTACTTAAAAACTTTATCATTTAGATATGTTTTGAAAAATAAATGTTCGGGATGAAATAAAATATTCAAATGAATGTTTCTTTATTTGGAGATAATTAATTTCGCTGTCAAATCAATTACGGCACCCTAATGACAAGTGAAAAATCCCGAGCAAGGCCGGGTACACATCAGCTAGTTATTATATAAAATTGTCGTTATTGTATAGAATCATCTTTCGAAAAGTATCTACCACAAATTTTTGACCACCGTTTGGTCAAAGTAAAGAATATGCCCTTGGACCATTGTGTTTTTTTGTATGTTCATCTTTCTATGAGCCCTTGGCGTTTGGGTGCGCTGGTTCACAAATAATCGTTATCAAAATTTAAATATATATATATACATATTTTTTTAAATGTATACCTCACAAGGGTCCCAACTGCTCCCAACCGTCTGGAGCCACCGAATGTTGTGAGGCTTAAGGTATTAGGGAGGGGAAGGAGAAAGGGAAGAGGAAGGGAAGAGGAAGGTGAAGGGGAAGTGGAAGGTGAAGGGGAAGAGGAAGGTGGGGAAATATCTGGCTATTCAGATCTGGTCACCAAACACGGCTAAAAGCCATTTCAAGCAACTTTTCAATTCTGAATGGCGGTCTTTCACCAGGGCGATACTGAGAGTATCTTCCACTCTGGAACGTGCACAAATATACTATGTATTTTTTAACTTAATTAATTGTGAAACAGCACAAATTAATTAAATAAAATTTACTTGCGCACGCCGGGATTTGAGCCCGCGACTTTCGGATTCGTAGTCGAGAGCCTTAAAATTAACAAATTACAACTGACTTGCTCAAATATGCGGGGGTAAAATAGGAAGGGTAAGATGGGATCCAAATACTTGCCCTTGATACTTTCTTCTCCACAAGCCTCTTCTTTGGCTGAAGATGCACTGAGCACACAAATAAATAATAATAATAGTTCGATACAAAAAAAAACACAGACGATATTCATCTGCGGCGGGATCACACACCACAAATACCACGGCGGTAAATAACACAATACGAAGATTGCAGCGGGTTGCGAGTGCGTATTAATGCGTAGTGCACGAAATTACAGCCGACAATGATGCGGGTTAAGTCGATGGACTAGGTATGGATTAGAATCGGGTAGGTTTATATAAGGATGCGTATTATTTTGCAAATCAACTTTAAGGATATCCAAGTTGAACCGACACCGGCGCAACCAGTGTTACCATTTAAAACGATAGCAGCGCCCTTATTTTTTAACTACTATAAAAAGTCGGGACTGTAATAATAATTCGCTTTAATAACCGAATCGATAAATCAAATGAATTGATTAACTTGACATCTGAATAAGACGGAATTGATTGTAAGAATGATTTTTCCATGCCCAGTACTGCCAACCTGTTAATGATAATTATGTATGTCATTTGGCTGTATTATATACACAGCGCGTTTAGAACATTTCTAACTAACCATCACGCCGTTTCCCCGCAGGGGTAGGCAGAGAGGACGGACCGCTAAACAACTCGATCTTAGCATACACTTCTAGTTTCATTCGCATTCATACAACGTCTCATACATTCTGACATGTCCCGAATGTCTTTCTCGGCCGTCCCCGGCTTCCTCTTTCACTCACATTCGCGTCGGATATTCTCCTTTTTCTACATGCCCAAACTATCTAAGCGTCACTTTCTTAAATCTCAACATTTTTCACACGATCATACATGGTTTTACGATACATTCGCCTCAGAGATCTCATTTCGACAGCATTCCGCCTACTTTCATCCTTCGTCTGCTATTTCCATGCTTCACCGCTATACATCACGGTAGGTATCAGCACTCCATTGTGGACTGCTAGCTTCTTTGGACAACTTCTTGTTAGCGCCAACCGCGTTCAGTCCTCCGTTCATAGCATCCCCAATTGGGTTATGTTGTGTTTCATGTCTGAATGGTGATCTCACACCAGGGCGATACTGAGGGTATCTTCAACTCTGTATCGTGCCGCAAATATGCTGTACGTA
The DNA here is from genome assembly GCA_022606495.2 of Halesus radiatus. Lineage (NCBI taxonomy): Eukaryota > Metazoa > Arthropoda > Insecta > Trichoptera > Limnephilidae > Halesus > Halesus radiatus. Next base: position 19,226 of record JAHDVE020007994.1, on the reverse strand, counting down.
TATTATTTGAATTAATTGTAAAACAACACAAAATAATTAAATAAAATTTGCTTGCGCATGCCGGGATTTGAACGCGCGATCTCCGGATTCGTAGTCGAGAGCCTTACCCCACGACCACGGATAAGTATCCTAAATCATATGCTTAGTAGATGTATTGAAGAAAACAATAATTATAGAATAATAAATACACCACGCATAACTAGAGCATTAGGTTCCTTCGAACAGGCAATCTGCTTAGCTGGGAACTAATATTGGCTTGACAAGACATTACAGATAACACTCTATATAATTTTAATTATTTTCAGTTATATTAAAATTCTTAATCGTTATTATACAACATTATGTACTTTATATTGTGTTATATGCTATATAAATGGATCTACGTACTGTAATAAATAAATGTTCACCTGTTTTGATATTCAATCAGAAATCTGCCCCAACATTATACTGCACTTTAGTTCCGTCGGGTTGTGCCTGTCGGGTCTGTCGCTTGGTATTTATACCTGAGACTCTTACCCTATTCCTTTGAGGCCGGCCGTTTTCTTTGTCTTCAGCAACGGGACACCTTTTGTCGTGATAATGCACCGACGACTTGGAGAATACCAGACTAAGTCTCCTTTTTACGTTTGAAACAATTTCAAAACTTGATGTCCGTTGAATAGTCGTCGGATCGGCTCAATTTTTTTTAACGGTCTCCGTTGAACGCCGACTCTCGACCCGTTTCAGCTTTTGATGAAATTGTGATAATCGTAATAAAATTAAATCATTTCTGCCCACCCCTGCAGTAAAATGGCCTAATTGTTGAACTTTTTTTTTAATATCGCAATTGTAACACTAACATGTACGGTCCGTTTGATAGATTCACCTATATTAACAAACTGATTCCATTCTTTGAACTAGCATTCTGAGGAACTAGCGTCGTTGATCCCTTTGGCACCGGTGCACAGTCGGGAAACACGCCAAATGGGCGTCCAACATTTGTCACATGAGAACGGGTCGCTTCTACGACTCGTTCTTGTGTTCAACAGCTCTGCTGTGGAATGATCTGCCGGCCTCTGTGTTTCCTTCACCAAACACCTTCCCATCCTCTAAAAGACCCTCCACACAACATCCCCAAAGATGATAGAGGCCTTAAGGGAAATTATTTCCATCAGGGCCTCCTGTGTGGAGTTAATGTTTAAAAAATCAGAATTTTTTAAGTTTCTTGACGGACTAGAGCTTTAAACTTACAATAATAATTTATTCTATTTCATCTTCCGTGTGTATACCCACCAACAAACAATTCGTCACAATATTTAAAACCATTACTCGCTTCAAGTGTTATTTTTCTGATATTTTGAATTGGCGCCAGCATGAGCGCCGTATCGCGTTTCGAATAATATTTTTATTTTATTTTATTTGGAAAACCAACAGTTTACAGCAATAATTACATATGGCAAATATATTTAAAAAATAAACTAGTAATAGGTTTTAACTTAAGTATTTAAATTATTCAATTAAAAAAATATAGAAGAAAAGTTACAAAGTTAGCCTATGAGGTTAGGATGATGGGATGGAGGGGAAGGGAAAGGATCTTGTCTGTGTAGAGTAATATGTATTGTGTGAATGTTATTTATTGATTTTTGGTTTGAAATTATAAGGGGCTGAGTTGAGTAAGTCCAACTCACTGTATGAAGTGTTAAAAATGTGCGAAGCGCGTTGAATAAAGGTGTTTTGTTGTGAGTTAGTGTTGCATTGTGTTAGGTTTAGTGTGTGTGGTTCTGTCTGGTTTGTCTGTTGGGCACTCTTAATTGGATTCGTTCAAGTAATTCAGGGCAATCTATCACAGAGGTGACTATTTTTTTTGTAAAAACAGTACGTCTGCGGAATTTCTGCGGCTTTCTAGTAACGAAATCCCGAAAAACGCGGCTGGCTCCTCATGACTCGAGTGGGGACGATAGCCCCGAAAACCGAGGTATCGTAGAAAACGGTTTTGTAGTTTCTCAATCCTTTCTGTATGTGATATGTACCTGGGATTCCAGACTTGAGAGGCATACTCCAAAGAACTGCGTACATACGCGAAGTACAGCATTTTCATTGTGTTTTCCTTTTAAAAATGTTTGCATATTCTGAGTATAAAGCCAAGTATCTTGGAAGCTTTTGCAACCATTGATTCGATATGACAGTCGAAAATTTTCAACGGCTTTTGAAGTTGGACGCTGCATTTAATGAAGTTTTACTTAAAATTTATAAAATCACCACTATCCATGCATTCTCAGTACGATTAACCTGACAATGTTTTAATTCCTACTTTTCCAAAAAAAGTATTCACTTCGCTAGAATGTTTACCCAAAAAAATACACTCTTGGTCATTCAAAACTGGACAAAAATTGAAGATGCTGCGATCATTTAAAAGATTTTAACTGACTATATCAAGATGGCTCGTAGGAAAATTAAAGTAAGTAGAAGCACAATGGTCCAAGAGCGTTTTTTTTTTACCTCAACCCTGCGGTCTTCACAAATTAGTGGTACTTCCGAAAGGAGATGATTCTTCGCCATATTAAAATTATTTTTAAATTTCTTCAAAAGATTCGTATTCGCTTTGTGACATTGTTATTAATAAATGGCTTAAGAAGTTTTTAATAGATGTTAACATTTTTTTACACATTTAGTTATTGACAGTGTTTTGCGGGCCGTGGACGCATTAGCGCACCGATGCGTGAATTTTTTTTCTTATTCTATAAGTGACTTAAGGTAAGCACTAACCGGCTAGGAATGCCGTAGATCCCACTGACTCTGAGTTTGGACGTTTGTGCTATATTCATTTGAAAAAAAAATCTTAGAGACAAAATTTATTAATTCTAGGAGGCTTTTTTAAATGAGAAAACCGCGCGAGAGTCCCAACTCCTCGGAGGATCCAAGACTACGTCATTCCTGATTCGTGCATGTTGTGAGGCTGAAGGGAGTGAGGAGGGGAAAAGCAAAGTTGAAAAGTACCTGGCTATTCAGATCTGGTCACTAAACCAGATATATTCACTAATGCAGAAAATCGTTACTCTCCTTTTAATCCATATTAAGGCCATCCAATTCCTAAAATTCGAACGATATTCACGCACTCCTTATGGAGGCGGCGATAAGGTTTAAATTCCCGCTTAACAACGGCCGCATGTTTCGATTTACGCAAAAAAACTTAACCAAAATGCCTGTTTTATTCTGTAAAGCTCATACATAAATATTAAAATATTTTACGGTCATATTCTAAAAAAACTCAATTTGTCACAATGAACAATACAATAATATCGGAAAAAAGGGTTCGTAAGTAGGATATTTTCCAATTTAAACATTTTTTTAGGTCTGATATTTTTTTTCTAAGCTTATAAAAACTCTCGCCAAAAAAATGGCCGGTTAAACGAAAGGCCGAGGTGTGTTCTACTTGCAGTATTTAATTAAATCATCTACGGTATATCTAGGACATCACATTCTCAAACCGAAAACACATGATTGTTCATCACTTCCCATTGCATCGCCTTAATGTGGGATATGTTTTCAGGTTTTCGCGACCATAAGTATTTTCTTGAATAGTTTTTGGGATATTATGCCACAAAGATAAAAACCCCGTTATTAACAGGAGCGACGGAGCTAGGCTTAAGGGTCCAGTATAAGACCGCGTATTCACCGCCGTTAGGAATTTTAGGCCTCAAACTTAAAACCACGGACCACCGCGATCCGGCAGCAGGATTGGGGAAATGTGGATAATGTAGACCACGGCGGATTAAAAAAAATGTTCAGCGTATTGATGCAATACGAAACAAAAAACATTTGCTCTATATTTTTTTCGTTTATTCGCTGTATAAAAATAAATAAATAGAAGCTTGACAGACTTAACTTAGCATCTGTTGGTAATAGGATAGGGTAACTGATGAGAATATGTTTTTTTCAATTTATATATAATATATTAAGTATTGTCAGTAGCCATACAAAGTGCCTCCCTTTTACAAAAGATTTGTTTTGTTACTATTTACATATTTGTTTCTTCACAGCATAATCTTTTTTTTTAGCTTCGGAAATATTATAGAAATGGGTAACGTGGACCAACTGCTCAGAAATACTTATAAGCACAGCTTTTTGACACAAGGAATTATTTTCATGGATTTTGAATCAAGGAATCCGTTTTTCGATTGTCCACTAGGGGATTCAAGGTGGTTGAAATGAATTGGATGCTTTTTTATATGGCTATTCTATTAGTAGCTTTGGTTTTTATTAATGGTTAAGTAATTCTACTATTACATTTGAATTGGGAACCAAGATGGAGGATGTGAATTAGATCCCGTTTATTAATAGAGAATAAGAATTATTTGTCTTTTGATAATTTTTGGGATTTAGAAACGCCCTTCAATATTGTATACTAAACAGCAGTAAAAATATAACAAAGGTAGATAACGATGATTTACAACCCACTCAAGACGCACACAATAAGCTTGAATACAATTCACCAAGTCAATGAAGGCAATAAGAAAAACTGATATTTTGCCGGTGAATAATACCTATAACAGGGAGTATCTTCACAAAAGTCTCCTATCTTCCCCTTGCCCCTCCCCCAAGCAAAGTAGACCAAATATGCTATAATTTGAAATCAAATACGTTTCTAACGACTTAATAATGTCCGAGATACAGCGGTTCTAAATTATTCAAATTTTTTGTAAGTTGTCATTCTTCGCTATTTTTTAGTGTTTTGGTCAATTTTGACAGTGAAGGAGTAATTTTTCAGTAAAGGTTAATCTATTGTTTTTAAAGTAGACTAAAGATGGTACAATTTGAAAACAAATTGGTCTCCAAGGACCTAATATCGTCCGAAATACAGGTGTTCTAAATAAAGAAAAACATTGTATGTTATTATGATAACATAGAATATTTTTCTTCATTTCAAATTGTAGAATCTTTAGCCTGCTTTAAAAAATATTAATTAACCTTCACCGAAAAATTACCCCTTCACTGTCAAAATTGGTTAAACACTAAAAAAAAATAGCGAGAAATAAAAAAAACAAACTTCGCTATTTTTTAAAAAATTATTAATTAAGGGGTAATTTTTCGGTGAAGGTTAATTAATATTTTTTTAAGTAGGATAAAGATTCTACAATTTGAAATGAAGAAAAACATTCTTTGTTATCATTCTTCGCATTTGATTTCAGTTCACTTCCAAACACTTTAATTCCGATTTTGAACCAAATCAGTAGAGAACTCAAAATTAAAAATGACCATCGAAATTACTCAGGTTGACATTAAATTTGACTTCAGCACCCCCTAACATGACTTACGCCGCTTTCTAACCAAATCGGTGTGAATATCTAGAAATTCAAAATAGCCACTAAAACTATGGATTTTGATAGGCACAGATCGGCATACTTATACATGCAGTCAGGGGCGTCAAGATTGTAAATTATATGGGCACAAAAAAATGTTAAGATTTTAAAAATAATTCGTTCATTCATTAGTTTTGCTGTTGACCGCCTGCAAAGATCTAATCTTGTAGATCTGTACCACGTCTGTCAGTTTTTTTCCAGTGCGCAGGTCTTTTATATTGTGCCGTATAATAAATTAATCGCTTTTTGGACCATCTTAAAGAACGTTGCAAAGAAATGTGATTATAACAAAAAAATCGAAAATACGTAATTCCTACATTCCGGTGGCAGTTTAACACCTCTCTTCCCAGCTATTCGTCATAAAACAGACAGAAATATCGAATTTCAAATCGACGTCCGCTCGCTCTGAAGGACTTCTCACAACTGATTTACTCGGGCGAAATAAAACGTTTTATCAACAATCGCGCGGGCCAGAAATTGTCATACGTTTTTTGTATGACGGAACTGAATTTAAAAATTCCTGAACTTTGAGGGAATTACAGTGAAAATCTAGATTTACTGAATTATTTTTAATAAACGCTTTTGGTTCTTGATCTTATTTACTCTGAGATTGTGGAAGGATTTTGATTAAATATGTTTGTAATGGGTGCAGTTAACATAACGGCGAAGGCACTGTCGAACGTTTTACTTAAAATTACTGTAGGTATTTCATATATAATATAAAAGGTTACAGTTTAAGAATTTACGTCACTGAAAACCTTGACTCTTTCGTAACTTTCTGTTAAGAATTTGCAGATAAATTATGTGTTGTATTGCTTACGTTAGCATACTGCGAAGTGACGTTTAGCGCCTTATTTGAGTCTTCCCCCTTAATAGTTCTTGGTATCATGTACTTGACGGTAACACCAAAATTCAACGCCGAAAACCACATTCATTATTATAATTATATAGAAATACCGTCCCTAAGACGATTAACGCGCGCAACATGGAATCACTTCTACTTACGTAAATACACACTATTGAGCACTAACAAAAAGTTGTCCAAAGAAGCGAAGCTAGCAGTCCACAATGGAGTGCTGATACCAACCCTGATGTATGGCAGTGAGGCATCTAACTGGCAGAGGAAGGATGAAAGTAGACTGAATGCTGTAGAAATGTGATCTCTGAGACGAATGTGTGGTAAAACCATGTATGATCGTGTAAAAAATATTGAAATTCTTAAAGAATGCAAGGCTGATGTTAAGCGTAATGAGTAAGATTAAGAAAGTGACGTTTAGATGGTTTGGTCAAGTAGAGCGAATGAACGAAGAAAGGAGTGTAAGAAGAATATATGACGCGAATGTGAATGGAAGAAGAAGTCGGGGACGGCCGAGGAAGACATGGCACGATCAAATGAATCAAATACTTGAGTCGGGCCATGTCAGAAGTCGGAATAATAGAAGATAATGTATGAATGTGAATGAAGTAAGAGGTGTATGCCAAGATAGAGTTGTCTGGCGGTCCGTCCTTTCTGCCCACCCCTGCGTGGAAACGGCGTGATGGTTAGTTAATCAGTCACACTACACTATAATCTACACATCTGCCCTGATGATGGACACTAACGCCGTACGAAACGTTGGCTAAAGGAGAAGGAAGCGCAGCACGACATAATATTGCAAAAACTATTTACGAAAGAAAAAAATATTAATGTGGTCACTTCTGAAAATTAAACGTCCAAAGCCGGGTACCGAGAAGCTCCGAATATTAGCCCATTGTCCATATATATAAATGGTAATTTAATGGTTGTAAATTCGAATGGCCTTTTGATATTAGGAGAATTCGATTAGTTTCGGGTCTTCCCAGTAACTTTCTGAAATCGAAAAGAATTGGACAGTTTTTAGGAAGTGCTTTAGTTATATCGGATTTTCCTTGATGACGGACGTTGTATGCCCCCTACATATTAATTAGATGTAATAACTGAGTCCGTGATAGCCTTTTGTTGGAACTCCAACGGCTTTGCAGCAGGGAATAACCTCGTCGAATTTAATGTTTCAAAGACCTAATCATGTCTGATTGCAGCTAAAAGGGATCCAAATGACAATCTTGCCTCCTTCAACGGAAGCAATCTTCCAAACAACCCTTCCATTGATATGCTCGGTGTAACCCTAAGTGACCAGCACATGCACGGAGGCTCCATCGAAGCCAGAGTCACGTTAGCCTCTCAGAAGCTGGGCGTATTGTACAGATACTGCAGATAGTGCACAACTGCTGACCCTGTACAAATCGTAAGTGCACAGTGCGCCCCACTGATGAATTTAATAGCCACATCTGGTCTGAAGGCCTTAAATACCCGAACAAAACTCCTTTTCTACATGCATAAAATGTTATTTTCATCTGACTGCCCATGCGGAGACCTGGTGCTTAGAAAGCATGCGTTAAACAAAACGCTTTGTCTTTTCACGTCAAAACACCATTATACTGTCTACTGAACAAAGCATTGGGTTAGGTTAGACCGTATTTTTCAATTGAAATAAACAAGTCACATTAACGTCTCTTCTGTGTGATCTGTGGGAGAAATGCATACAGTTTAGTAAGTAGCCGAGTGGACAAATGCGTCGTGGGCTCAATGCGCTCTTGGCTAATTCATCCATCATTGCATTAAGTTTTCTAATAAAACTGTGTTCATCTGAAGCGATCTGCCAGCTGCCAGCTGCAGGGAAGTATGTTTTTCCGTATCTCTTTGTTTGTACATAGTCAGATAGAGAATGGGAAGTAATATTTGTACCTTGAGTTGATTTTTCACAAAAACGACCCTGTACAAATCATCCAATTATTTTTATTATTCCTATTTTGAGGATGTGAAAGCGGTAGACCTGGCTATTCAACATTGCTGAAGCTATTTCAAGCGATGATTCCTGGTGGTCTTTCGCCAGGGCGATACTGGGGGTATCTCTACCGCTCTGGTTTAATCTTATCTCCATGTTCTCATCACACCGTTAATTTTTTTAAATCGTGTTATCTGTAATACTAACGTGTAAAGTTGATATTATTTATTTGTTATGAAGAATATTGGGTTGGAAGCCGGTCCACTGCTGATTAAAATTCATCACCTGTCCCGCACCTGTGTAGAAAATAAAATGACTCGAAGTCCTCTGATAAATAAACTATTCACCATTCGTCCGCTCTTGAAGTGTGTCAATTCACTTTCATCCGGCGCCATTCTGTCAAAGCTCCGAACACCAATGAACATATGATACCTAGAAGTGTGATGTATGGCCTTGGGCCTGATTCCGGTTTTTTTTAATGATAAGGTAAGTATGGTTCTGTGTAATATTATCTGCCTGTATATGAAACTAATAACATGTATATTTTAACGCGGCATCACGTTCAGGGGTCAAGTGCATTGTATTTGCATATAGTTTGGCATTACAAATCGATGAACCAGTGAATGCAATTTGTAGTAATAATAGACTGTCTATAATTAGTGATACGATAGAGCATTGAAGAAATATATATTTGTACAGCGTCCTTGATGCGATTTTTCACAATAAGGGCCCTAAACAAATCATCAAAATATTGTTATTATTAATTATAGTAATAGTAATAAATGGATTATTTCTATAGCGCCGTTTTCGTGTGAAAATACCTGATTCTGCCTTCTAATTAGTGTCTTACATCTAAGACTTATAAAGCTAGTGACTTACAACTAAGTCCTGTAACTAGTGACTTAAAACTGGTGACAAACATGTTTATTAACATGCGAGTCTTTTAAAACAATATTGTTGAATGGTTAACATATATGTTTTAGGAATAGAGACTTACAACTAACATACTTACATTTTAAAATAAATGTCGTAACGATTGTTGCCCTTGTTTTCAGTGATAATTTACGCAAAATTAAGTCATTGTCCTTATCCTTAGATACTTTTTTTGCTTAGCTGCGGTTCCGGTTCTCTCGGATGACAGCTGCCATTCGTCGAATGATATTCTTTAACAATCTCGATGTGTGCGTAGTTTTAACAAAAGAAAACTCTGTATTATCGGAAGTATTAAACGTTATTAGTGAGTTATTATTTGTCGTATAATAATGCTATTAAATGAGTGCAATTAACAAAGTTGCGATGTTTGTACAGTACCCATGCCAAATGCCGAAATGTCAGGTAAGAGTCTAATAAGCTACACGTGTTAAGTATGTGTGAGGCACCTATAATTTGTAATAACACTGATAATTAAAACTCAAACTCCTTTAAAAATGATTCCTCGGCTGGCTAAGTTCTCCACCACGACACAAGCAACATCTTCCGCTTACTGTGGTGGCAGTAGGAGATTTTCAAATATTTTATCAGTTTATTCGCAACCCGGGAATGTTAGTTTTTCTTTTAAAAAAAATTATGCAATCGGAATCGCAATTTTTAAAAATTTCTGATGACAAACCGCCATTCGAAATAGAAATGACTTTGGCTATGTGTGTTTAACGACTAAATCTGAACAGCCAGGACATCCAATCTTTCCTATTTCCCGTCTTAATTCCCTTCACACATCATTTAGCATCGTAACATACATAAACCAATAGGTGGAGACAATTTTTACCCAAATTTCATCATTTTAACGCGAAATTCGTAACTTTTAGTATTTCCGTATTAGGGACTACATATCTAAGCATGTGATATTACAAAATATATGGTCCAAGTATAAAAATGTTTACAGATTACCCAGTGGCGGCTCGTGACTTTTGAGTGAGCTAGAGTGCTAAGATTGACAAATACGACGTTATTGATGTTATCGAAGCCGAAAATGTATTTTTTTTTTCAAAATTTAATTTTTTTGTATGAAGATTTAGATGGTAGGTGGGGGCAGCGCCCCATCTTATTGTATAAAAATGATTAATTAATTATTGTATTTGTAAACTATTTGATCTTTTTGTGTTTTCTCTTAGTCCTCCTCACCTCACTAGGGGGTCCTGCGCTGATTTACTATACGTTTTACATGTTTCTTTGTCTATGGTTTTGAAAATCTTGAATAGCCATAAAATGAATCGTAGCTATCTTCATGCCGAAAACGCCGCTTATTGTCATTCTTTTATCGGTTTTCGAAAGTAATTAATGAATGTGAATGAAGCAAGAAGTGTATGCCAAGATCGAGTTGTTTGGCGGTCCGTCCTCTCTGCCTACCCCTGCGGGGAAACGGCGTGATGGTTAGTTAGTTAGTTAGTTAACTAAAACAAAAAAATATTATTACCTTTTTTCAAAATATCACCTCTTTTGACGACAAATAACGCCAGTTTGTTCAGACCCTTACCTATAGAGATCCCCACTTCGAGCAGTTGGGATGCTTTTGTTGTGTTCATATAAATATATATATATTTTTTCATATAAGGGTTGCGATGCGTTACCCCTGCCCCTTGAATATTCAAGGGGCAGGGGCAACGCATCGCAACTTTAAAACTCTCCTCTAAACAATTAATTTAAATAAACCATCCTTAGCATTTGTAATATAATGTACTGTGTATGTCTAAATAAATAAAAAACAACCCCGGATTCTTTAGCTAGTAAAATAAATAATAGATATTAGGTACTCCGAGCACACAGACACTCCCACAAAACACTTACATCGGATTATTCCACATTAATTTGATGAGCCGTCTCGCTTCTAAGTTTTCTTATTTCCCGAATAGATCGATCTGTCCCAGTCGCATACCGCGGTAATATTATTCGGGACACATCCTGATGTTAGAAATTATTTTAAAATATTAATGCGAATATCACGATACGAAATCGCATCTAGCTCTGTGACGGCTTCGGCTTCGGCTGTAACTCATATATGCCAACAGGTGATGTCGTTAATCTGGAGTCTTCATCTTTACGGCCGAGGGGGCGGCTGATGATGTTGATTTGATAAAGCTGCTCGAATATAATATTGTTACCTATCATCGACCCCAAAGACAGCCGTACAGCAATCTTTCTTAGGGATCGTCAAATTTTGCAATGGACGTCATGAGTTTTATAGTTTCTATTTTGTCATCATCATGACATTGTGTACATCTGGGGGTGGTTTTTGGTCTCCTCTGGCTGCGGTCCCTCGCCATTCGGCTTCAGTCCAACCCTTCCCGTCCTGCTGAGGGTATTTTATTCTCACTTTTTAATCTCCGATTGAACTTCCAATGTGATAGGCCACAAACCCCCTCTGGTGACCCCCTGCACAAGAACATCGGTAATAAGGAATACCAATTCAATTTTTTTAAATCAATAATTACGTTCAAACTTAAATACCAGTATATTTCTTTTTTTTTCTTAAGTTAGTTTTCACAGTTCAAAGTTTTCGGTTTTGAGGTTATAATGTCAAATCGACCCCTTGGAATAACAAGGTTTCATCTGACACTGCAATGTTACGCAATTTTGAGCCTTAAAGTTACCCTCTATAGAGCACATTATTGCATGACATTGCTGTGTCAGATGGAACCTTGTTATTCCAAGGGGTCGAAATGTCAAAGCAAGGATTAGCTTTACCGTACATAATTTTATATTCTATTCATAATAGTAAACCATAACTAAACATAAGTAGGAAAATTGTGTACCTTTTTAAAAACTTTAACTCAAAAAATAATTAGAGCATTGACATTATCGTAATATAACAGCGCCCTTGAGGTGATTTTTCACAAAAACGGCCCTATACAAATCATCCAATTATTATTATTATTATCCGTATTCATAATTGGTTTGCTCATGAATATTCTAATTTATTTTCTTAATAGTTTTTTTTGTTACACACCATTTGTAGAGCTTAAAGTCACCCAAATTAAGTATAAATTTGGCCAAAACTAAAAAATTACATATTTGAAATTCTAAACAAAATCTAGAAATGAAAACGTCCATACTAATCTAAAAACAGAATGCGCACGTAACGTCAGATGTTCTAAATGCAAAGCTACCAACATAACAAGGTGTTTTGATGAGATGATTTTTTATTCACTTTTAAATAACGATTTATAATTTCCTACTTATAATTATATATAATAAATGCCATATATTCAGAATCGGCGTTTGCTGATCTATACGAACATATTGTTTTATAACCATTATATTTTTCACTGGTGTTCCTTATTACTTATTGGGATACGACAATTAGGGTTGCCGTGGTCACACTTCCGAGCAGTTGCGGCAAATTCGTATAAAAAACTAAATAATTAATATTACACTTGTATGCATGATGATTAGACGTTGGATTATGCACTATCAAAATGTCAAATAATTCACTGCCAGTGCCAAATTTTGGGAAAAAATTGGGTTTATTATTCAGTAAAAATGGTGCAATAAAAGTTTCGTGATGTTTCTTTTTTCGTATTTTGCAACAATGCCTGGTTTTTTTATTTATTTTAAAATGAATGCTATTTTTTATTGTCTGTTTTTATTTAAATATTTTGGTATTTATATAATAAACGGTGGTGTTCACATAGTGAAATAATTTCCCCGAAGGCCTGTATGATCTTTGGGGATGTTGTGTGGAAGGTCTTTTAGAGGATAGGAAGGAGTGAACTCGGGTCTTGAAGAGACCCATGTTGTAGGGGGAGGAAACACAGAGGCTGGCAAATCATTCCACAGCCGAGCTATTGCACACAAGAACGAGTCATAGAAGCGACCCGTTCTCATGTGACAAATGTCAACCTTCTACAAATGTTGGGCGCGCGTTTGTCGTGTTTCCCATTGGTGCCGAAGGGATCAATTACCTCCTCATTCAGAATATCACGTGAAAACTACGATAATTTGCGGTTATTTACCCCTAAATTACGAATTTCGCGTAAAAATTTGCTTTTTATCAAACACGAAATTATCAGGTATATGGTACAACTACAAGTGTCAAAATATGCATTAACAATGTTTAAATTAAATGGTAATCATTGTTTATTTTATTGTTATATTTTATTCACTTGTAAAATTATTATCCTCGATACAGGCTTATTCACAATCAGGTTTATAATTCGATTGTAAAACAATAAAATTTAAATGTGAAGAAACAATAAATAAACACTCCGAGTCTGCACCTTTTCAGCAAGTACTGTAAACATTTCAAATAACATAGCAATATAATAAATACCTACTGAATCATTCAACGTCCATAATTTCCATGTTCATTCCATCAATTTAACCAACGAATACCGCATAACTCGCACCGTGCGTCGTCAATCTCACAACACCCCATGACGTAGGTTGTTAGCCAGTTAGTAGTCGGTTAGTTTGGTATTAGTAAGCCGGCTGTGTTGGTATTTAGTATTTAGTAGTGTGGCCTCAATCATCGCCATCAGAATGCACGAGGTTCGTAAAAATGCTTGTAAACACGCGGCTCGATTCGGATTGTGCCCGTTTTTCAAAGCCGACTAGGAACTTTATTATAATTTTTTTTTTAAATATTTTACATAATTATTACAATAAATTCTTCAACAGTGGAAAGCTGAGCTAAGCATCGAGACAAAATAGGCAGTGTATCCCATACGCTTACTTATGGTCAACAGATTTGAATGTTGAATGGGCATACACGTTCTAGGGTCCGAGCTGCCGAAATTGAGATTTTTGAGAGTTGCAGGAGTCAGGATATGGTATTGAATAAAGAGCTCGACGATCCGGGAGGAGCTTCACAATGAACCCCGAAACATTGTAAGTAAGGACACAGTACCCTTGAGGTGATTTTTCACAAAAACGGCGCTATAAAAATCATCCGATTATTATTAGTATCGTCCCTAGGAGTCTCAAGGAAGATACTGTGTTTTACTTACGCAGTATTACTCTTCATAAAAAAGCCGCAACTGAAGGTGGCTCGGGCACGTGTTAAGAATTCCACTGAAAATTCTGAGCGCTATTCCAGAGGAAAGACGTCCGGTGGGTAACCCCAGAAACAGGTGGGAGAAGCAACTCTAGAGGCTGAACCTACTATGGACGGATGCCGTAAACGTAGCAGAGGACAGGGACACCTAGCGCCTTGTCGATGCGATGGGTCCCCGACCCGAGTAGGACAAGGGGAAGAAGATGTATGTATGTGTATGTAATTCTTCAATAGTTTATAATATTTAAAATTTAAGATATTACTTTTTTTTCGAAAAAAATATTTTTATGTAAATACAAAAGAGTACAAAAAATACAGAGAAAAAAATACATTAAACGGTAAAAATACAGGAAAGATCAGAGGAAAATTTAGTTATTTACAATTTCGCGGACGGTGGAAAGTTTCTGACTAGGTTGACACATTTGCGTTGAGCCACTGCTTTACAAATGCATTATAATTTGTCCGTACAATGTACGTGATGTTGTGTTAAAATATATTTATTTAAATTATAATAGAAAATATGCATATTGATTCTATCAAATCTAATATAAACATAATATATCTTAAACAGAAAGAAATGGGAATTTAAGTCATATTATACAATTAAAAATTACAAATTACGACATTTCGTCACTTCCTTCTTAAATTGAACACATTTACCTCTTCTTTTAAATGAGCTTATTTTCGGAAGGACTGCGATTTACAAACCCAGCCGGCCATGTGTTCCCAGTTGTCGGTAACGAACCCTACTATAGAGAAGATCAAAGCAAACAATAAACAGTGGACCAACAGGCAACCGACTGACTTCCAACCAGACTCGCCAGACTTCAGGCAAGACCGATCGCCTGAACTAGTCAGTCACATTATAATCAATATTCGTTATCATTAGAGAACTCAATTATATTGTAAAGTTTCTTTGAGGATAAACGGGATTTAGAATCGGATTTCTGTGTTGAATATTGGCGTCGGAATGTGCTCACAATCTCATGGACAGTCAGACCGCACTGATCTACTCATTCTGAAACAGCTATCAACTACTGTCTGCCTATCGCGTATCCTAACATACTTTGGACACGCCAAACTGAGAAGTCCAACCTGGAGAAGCGCATGGCTTCTGGCAAAGTGGAAGGCAGGAGAAACTTGTTGTCGAATTCTATCATTTGGGCCCCACACTAACTATCTTGCATTTGATGCATTGAAAGAGTTCACAAGAATTTCTTACGATTTTTATTTTTCCACTTCTACGGACGATATCCTTGGCTATACCGATGTATCTATATTTTGGGTATGATCGGTTACCACTCCTTAGAGGCATGCGAGATATTGCTCTACTAAAATATATGTTTCTTTTACTTCACAGTAACATTTTTAACAGTGATATTCTGGCTAAAATAAATTTATATTAACACATCACAACCTCAATACTTTCCAAACCACTCATAACCTCGGACAACCCCGGGTACCTCATCTAGTAAATAAATAAAAATTAATAAACTCAAGATCGTGAAAAGTACCTTCTTCTGCATGGCTATCGAAGTGGGCGTCACGATGCTCAGTTCGGTCTGGACGTTGTGACCTACTGACGTATATTGTTATATGTATTTGATCACTTACACGACTTGCACCTGTCATCACTAAATTACTAAATTAATCTTTAATATGATATCTTTATAAAATCTATTTCTCCAGCGAGTAAAGCAAACGAACTGAGTAATAATATCCTGCAAGTAGCATTTCCGGGAAAGCGCCAGGCCGAAGTTATGATAATATTATTGGTTTACCAATGCGTACGAGTATAGTGCATAGGTAATAATATATATAGCAGGAAGTTTCATAGAGGAATGCAGTTTACCAAAATACCCCACTTAGCCGACTGCTGCGCATCTCCTTGCAAATGCACTTGTAATAATATTATGATATATTTATATTTTTTTTTTCAATGTCTGGCCGTCTCAAATTGCTTTTCCCGTGTCAAATCTAACAGAAAACAGCTGTGAAATCACTTACACGAACAGATTTAATATAAAAACTGTTGATATTATCTTTAATTAATTCCCGTGTATTTTTGGCTGCTACCTTTTTTTATGTCTACAAGTTTCTGCCCAAATTTATTTGTAATCGTTAGATAGTGTCTCGGATATACCTATTCGATTTTTAATTAAATGGGACAACTGTTGAATTTTACTACAAGTCTAGGATTATTAATATTCAATTTCGGTATTGAAGCTTTAAATCATGTTTTTATCATTGAAGATAATATTAGTAACTCTCAAAATTCAACATGAAACCGTATTATTGTTAACATGGAATCGGAACAGCGGTGAAGCAAAATATCTTTAAACTCTAAGGATAAGGACAATGTCCTATCCCTATCCCTAAAAAGATCCGCAATCGAGCTCCAGGGGCCAGACATTTCTGGCTTTTGTCATATACTCGTGTGTACTTTTCAAACATAGCAATTTCTTTAATTCGGTTCATTTAACAGCATTATTATGTCACAAACGACTCACTAATAATATTTAAAGTCAGTACTAAGGATAATATTTAGTTTTTCTTTTGTTAAAACCACGCAAATATCGATATTTTTAAATAATGTCATTCTCTGAATGACAGCTGTCATCCAGGACAACCGGAAACGCAGTTTAGCAAAAAAGTATTTTAGCCTAAGGAGGAGGACAATGTCTTATCCTTAGAAAGAACCGGAATCGGGCCCCGGGCCACCGAACACGTGTAAAACAAATTATTATTCTTATTAGTAATTTTTTTTGTTATTCATAACTGTCTTATGTATTTTTTTTTTAAATATATCTTTTAATTATATATACAGGCGGAACTCGGCTTTCGCACAATGACATTGCTTCTTGGTGGAAATTTAGTTGTGAACAGTGAAGATGTTAATGAAATGATTGAAACTCATTCCGAACCCTCGACTAATGAATTCCTAATGGACCGACAAGAGAACGAAAATAGTATACAAATTGAAAGTGAGGAAGAAGAACCAGAAGAAATCATTAAGACCTTAACAATAAATAAAAAAACATGAACGAAGCTTTTACGTATCTCGAGACATTTTTGAATATTGTGGAAGAATGTGATACCAATGGAAAACACATATCTCAAGTGCGTAGGGCGATCCATAATAGTACTGCATGTTACAGAATGAAGAAAATGCTATGAAGAAAAGGAAAAAAAGTAGTAAAATACAACTAACCCTTGACAAGTTTATTAAGAGAATATAATTTTTATTTAATATGTACTTAATTAGTAATTTTTTACAAATAAAAATTTGAATGTACAATTTTTGTTGTTTTTTTAACTCTCGCTCACATTTTCAGGAACCAATCATGTGCGAAAGTCGAGGTCCGCCTGTATACCCATAAGACATTATTGATGAATTGTAGTATTTGTGGTATATCTACTAAATGCATGTATAAAATGATAATTTTGAAAGGTAGATGAATAAATAAAACCATTTCAAACAGCGTTTCGATTCTGAATGAATGACAATAAATAATTAGGAACCGTCGCAGCGGTCTATCACCGCCACCGATGCGATTCCTATCCTTTTTTTGAGTATGTTGTGTGGCTAAGGGAAGCGGGGAGGGAAAAGAGAACATGTGAACGTTTCAAGCAACTTTTCTACTAGCAACGTAATAACAACAAAATACTACTGTTACGATTCCCTAATGGCCAAGTGTGTTTCCGTGACGACAAAAAACGCGAATATTAAACAGTCAATGCCCACGTGCTAATTTTTTTTAAATATTATTTATCGCCAGCCAACTAATTATATTCATGGTACAGTTTAGCTCTGACGCGCGCCACTGTGTGGGCCGGCTCAGGACTATAGAGGGGCAAGTTTACTAATATTAATTGGCCTTTGTTGATGTTTTGGGCCAGACTTACGCGTACAAATTCCACATTGATGAAATGTATTCCTGGAGCGAGCTGATTCACGATTTAGGAGTTCCAGTTTTGCCAAATCTAGGCGGCTGTGCCCGTCCTAAGCCGGTAGTTCTCTACCGGCCAACCAGTTCATCTCATCTGTGAACGACATCTGCTTCTCTGAAATCATTTTTTTTTTCAAATGCTCGCATTCTTATTATTAATATTTTTTTAATGTCGTTTTCATAGTTAAAATAATTTACAGAGTTTGAATTTTTCAAAGCACGCTAAACGCGTGACGTCATACGTACATAGTTTTGTCGTTTAACAGTAAGGATGCTCCCTCACAGGTCGGTATAAAAACAGCGACTTACAAAATAGTAATACACACGCCGACCGACCAGTGCGGGAGATATTTACATTTTGTCGGAATTATCTGACCAGTCACAGGGCTGTCTTTCAATGTTAATATATTTTTAAACGATTTCGTTAATTCTACGTATAAATATATAAAACCTTACATATTCTGAATCTGCTTTGATCGATAATCTTAATATATTATTTTAATCCATAATATATTTCACTGAAGTTTCTTATTATACCATTAGTTGATCCACCTCTCTCCCTAGCCATGCTGCTTCCTCGGCATGGTGCCACTAGAAAATTAAATGAATGTTTCCTGTTGTGTCTTGCGTGAAATCTGACCTGCCGTGGAAGTGAATCTTGTTTTTTGTCACCGTTTTTATAAGATGATTTATTATTATCAGTGTAAGGACCCCGCCATGACCATTGTTAGTGGCAACTCACGGCAGTCCACCCTTAGGTCAGCAGCGTCATCAGCTATCGGCAGGTTGAAGGAACCAAAGCGCACACCTAATACTAAGTTCGGTGATCGTGGTTTCGGAGTGTCAGGACCTAAAGCCTGGAATGACTTAAGAATTATCAAAGACTCAACAGAATTCAGAACTAAACTTAAAACACATCTTTTCAGACAATCGTATCCATAAATTGAAGAAATTCACCTGTAAATTGCTTAGCTAGGCTAGCCGGTTAGTACTTACCTAAAGTCATTAAAAAAAAAAAATTAAAAATTCACGCGTCAAATGCGTCCACAGCCCGCAACTCTGTAAATAACCAAAGTGTAAAATAAATAAAAAAAACGTTCATATTTATTAAAAGCTTCTGACGCTTTTTAAGGTAATTTTATAG
>JAHDVE020007993.1:0-41346 GCA_022606495.2 Halesus radiatus | reverse complement strand
ATATTTAAAAAAATATATGTTTAGCAACCTATGTAATATTATTATCCGTTAGTTTTTCTTTCATTGACTGGTTAGTTCTATTCACAAAAAGATAAAGCATTACTGACTAATGATGTCATAGATAGCCATGAGAAACACAATATCCGTGTTCTTCAAACATTGAGAATTCTCGAACCAAGCCCCAGCGGCTTGAAGAAAGGAAATCTGTTGTCCAAAGGTGAGAAGTAATTTCAACTGCCGTAAGTTGTTTGATTAACAACTAAACTTGATACATTCTGTGAATACTTCGCTAAACAATATTGGCGCATGGCAGAATCAATAGAAATACATTTCTTGGAGGTATCCATTCCCATTTCGATATCCCTTGCGTATTTTACGTCATCTTACATTGCCGTTGAAAACGAATTAATGAAACAGAAGATCAATTATTATTTTTTTAATTTTGTTGAATCCCATTTCCAAGGTGAATTTTTTGAACTGCTAAAGTAGAAAATTAAACCTTTGACATTCGAAATAAAATTCACTCCGGAATGTAACATCAAAAGAATGGCTTTCGATATTTTTTTTTAGAAATGAAATTCTTTAAACTGAGCATGCTATTAGGTAGCTCTTCAAATAATTCGATACTTTCAATAACAAACATAAAATTACCATAAAAAGTTGTGAAAAATGTTTTTTTTACCGGTTCCACGCCGGTTCCTTTCATAAATATATTACTTCAGTAGAAAACAGTGTTATTTTAAAATGTTTTTTGTAACACCTCAAATTTATAATGTCTGCGCCGTGTGAAATGAAATACTAACCGTCAAAAATCACGATATTTAAATGATTGATAACGTTATTAAATTTATAGCAAAAGAACAAAAAAAATGTACATAAAACATATTTCGATGCTTTTATGTTTACTCGGTGGTACGAATTATATAGAGAAAAATTGAATTTCCCTCTCTTTTTAATTCTTCTTCTTTGAATTTTCTTTCAATGATATCTTCCTTCAAAATACCCTAATTTTACGAAACTGGCGACGTTGCCCATTTTGCTAAAATAATAGAATAATTGTCATAATACCTGTCAAAGTTTCCGGACCATCTAGGGTCGGAATTCTTCATGCAGGTGGAGTCGGAACAATGCGATTTGGAAGGCGTTTTACAGGTGTTTTGTTTTGCTTCTAATTTACTGATTAGGCTTTCTATCTCGCAAGGAGGTACGTAGTAATGGCTCGTTCGATCGTTATTAATTGCGCTATTATTATAGCGATATCCCCTACAGTAGCAATAGGCAGTCCGCTTACTGGGTAGAGAAGATTCTCTCCACATTTATGCACCTCTAACCACAGTTGACAGAGGAAGAGGAAGAAATGTTCTATGGCACTGTACACAAAAAATTTACAGTAACTCTACGTCCATAGTAAGAGTTTATGTTGGCGTTTTGAATACGAGTACCTGATGTACCTAATTAGATATTTGTCCTGTGAGAACTGAACAACGTAGTACCCCAATTTCCCCACCCTTGTTCCGGCGTTACTGTGTAGGTAGTTACTAGTCTAATAATACATTATGCGTTACAATCGCTCTTTTAAATTATTCTTAGAATGGTCGTCCATTTATCCGAACAATATTATGAAAACATCAAATAACCAATCAACATAAGTTCAAATAAACTCTTCGTTTTTATCCCACAGCGTCGACAAATGTTTATTTTTCTAATCTTCGGGGAAAATAGGCCAGTGGGTCCCCTATTTTTGTAATCGGGATCTTTTTCCCGGCGGATGTTTGGCCATAATAAACCTAATGCGACGGCCCAAATCGATTACAGTTACTAAAAGCTTTTCGGCAAAAAGCGCCGCCTGATCCTTCCATCATTGCTGTGCTCCCGGTAAGCTCGGCTGGCTGCAGCTGCCCTTTGTTGTCCGCACAATGGACCGAATACACCAGGCTAACAGAAGACGGAATGGGAAAATCTGACAATTAGTTTATCACATCTACGCCGAGTGAAATATAAAATACTACACACTCGAATGGTCAGTTGTTTGTTCGTTATGCTCGTCGCTAATTAATCAAATCTAATAAATGCTTTTTTTTCTTTATCCTTCGCTCACTGCCGAGAGCATGACGAAAACAATGAACGAGATGAAAAAAATAGGGTACTGCGAATTGACATTGTTAAAACTTATTGAGCATAGAAATAAAATGACGTACCCAAATATTTCTGTAAATTAAAGTACCTTTAAGTTTCAGAAAAAAATCCAGACAGCAAACAAGTCTGGATAGATGCTAACTAAATAAAACGTTAGACAGTACGAATTTCGGATACTAAAATGTTTCTTTAAATAATGTTTTTTTTTCTTCATACAATACCTCGAGATAAATTAATATATTTTATCTTCCCTGCATATCAGCTTCTTACTAAAAACGTTTTTAAAATTGGTATTAATTACCTCGACGATAAAAATAAGATCATAGTAAACAATCGCTATTTACCACTACGAGAAAAAATTTCCCTCCTCTCATTAACTTGAACAAATATAAAGACCCAATCACACAGGATCTAAGTTCAAATATTTATGGAATGGCTGTAGTATACATGTACAAGTAGCATAAAGTGGCATGTTGTACAGTATTTTCCGACGGCACGGAACCTCTCGGGAAATCACTTTCTTCTCGAGGATGCCAGAACGTTCCAGAACAAAACGTTAATGTTAATAAGTAGGGCGAGCATGTTGAGGCGGACCCATAAAGCATGGGTTTGATGGTCACTTAGCACCCCATTTCCTAGATGACAACACATCAAACGTCTTCTATCTGTTTTTATAAGCTTTTGTATGTATCCCAGATATAAATAAAACATTTATACGGAACTGATTCAATAACGGAATTATTTTTATTGAGCAGATTATTATTATTTATATACTCTTTCATTCGCTCCACTGATCCCTTTTCTTTTCGTAAGAATCAGAACCTGTTCAGAAGATGTCTGTTTTCATTGTATAAAAATAATGAAAAATAAGTTTTTTTTTTTAAAAAAGAAAAATACCCACAAGAAAATACCTACGCCATATATTTACGGCGACACAATTATTCAACAATTAAAAATATAACCTTTAAAGCGGATCAAACAGTGTGTTCTTAAACTACGTGCACTGGGCACATGAAATTCGCGCAGGTTCTGTATAGAATTTATACTTATTTTCAAATCGAAATGTAAATTCTATCATGAAATATGGTGTTTAAATAAGAATGTTAGTATTGAATTAGATAACGAAATCGGAATAAAAGATTGTACAACTTAGTAAAAATGTCATGTTTCAATTTTTTACTCATGTGCAATTATTTTTTTTTAGTTTTTTTTTTTTAGAAAACAAATAGCTTTTAATACAAATTTATATAAATAGAAAGTTTAACAAAAGGTAAACCAACAAAGTTTCTTGTGCTAACAGTGGTTAAGTACAGAAATTTTATTAAAAAAAAAGAAAATAAGAAGGCAGGGGGAGAGGAAGAGGAATATAGGATCGGGACGGAAGATGCTCTCGATACATTTTATATTCGTACATCAATTGGTGGTCGTACGTATTACTTCGGTTCAATATTTTGAAAGTGTATTGTGAAGAATGTCGATATTGCGAAATCGTGGATATTGTGCTCAAATACGGAAAATAGAGAATTTATCCTAAGATTGGTCCTGCGTGCGGGCAAATAAAAAAAAATGGTTTTAATTCTTCCTTTTCTAAAAAGGATGATTATCGTTTATTGTATTAATTGGGTCATTATTATTTTTTTCTTTGTAGCAGTAAACATGGCCGCCAGAAGTAGCTACTTGGTTGTGTAGGAGGCTGCCTTACAGTCAGCGTCATTACGGTCAAGATTTGAGCAGTGCCCCACCCATTTCATGTCGGCCTGTTAATTCTACAATCTGTCCTCGACACACTTCAGCTTTCCCCCGAAACCCTTGCAAATTACCGTTCGATGTGTCATGGCTATTCCCAAATCTCTAATATTGCTAATCCTAAAAAGTTAAACCATTACATAGAATTCCATTATAATATATCAAAGTACGTGAATTATTAAAAAAAGATAACCTGTATTTATTTATTCTTAAATTTAAAAAAACAAAACAAAAACATCAGCCAGTCGTCTCACTGGGACAATCCAGTGTTGAGATGAGTGGCTTTACAATTTTAGTGAAAAGATATATTATATATATTTATACATAACTTTTTTTAAAATAAAATCAAAGTTATTCAGACTATAAACAACTATAAAATCTCCAGTAAATCTTTAAGTTCGGCCGTAAATGTATAGATTACAACAACGATGTTTTCATTGTAACCCAAATAAGTATCTTAAGGTAACTGTGTTCCAATTAGCCACAATCATAGGGTGACGAATTTTTTTGTTGAAAAGAAGTAGTTAGTAAATAATAATAATAATAATTTTTTTCCATTATTGCATTTTTTCCATTGGTTTTTTTTTGCCTTGTTGTTTTATTTCTAATTCAGTTTTCTATCTTTCTTTGTACCATTTGAATATTTTTTATTGCTCTTGTCCCAAAATAAGTTATACCATGATTTAAAAAATATTAATAAAACATGAAAATTCTCCGTGCCTTTAAATAGGGATAGGTCAAAAGACAAAACAGTCAAAATAAAAACAGGATTTTAAACAATATTTAAGAAACTCATCAATTAACTAGTCGCAGAAAAATTACAACAAATTATGACCGGTCCTTAAAAATTTTCTCTATCCAATTAATTTTAATTTAAGTCAGAAGTTTGATCTATTGACATTTTGTCATTTGGGTTGTTATTGGGTATTTCAGATTTCGCGTTCGTAGAGTGGTTTAAATAGTCGGAAAGCCAGGTATTTTAAAATGTTGGAATTCTCATTCGGAAGGCTGTAACTTTTTGCCGAGTCTTTGAATTCAAATAAAAATTAATTTTTGAAAACTACACAATATTTTTTTATTATTTATTTCTGCTTTTGGATCGTGCATACTTGTGCCGCTTTTATTTTAATATGTAATTTTTGTAATCTTCAATTAAAATGAATTATCTTACGTTTCTCTGCTTTTTACGTAAAAAGTTTGCTTTAAAAAAAAAGTAAGAAGTTCCGTAAAAAATAGAGTCAAACTCTATTTTTGAATGTTGTATCCTCTTAAAATTGGAAAAGAAATAAAAATTAAATAAAACAATTTGTTTGGAAGTTTTATTTACTATGTACTTTTGCTATTTTTGATTTACTAAATTCGCTACCGGTTTCGACACAACCGTGCCATTCACTAGCGTTCTTAAAACTTTAAGAACATTTTAAATTTTTAAGTTTTAAGAACGCTAGTGAATGGCACGGTTGTGTCGAAACTGGTAGCGAATTTAATAAATCAATGATAGCAAAAGTACATAGTAAATAAAACTTCCAAACAAAATGTCTAGAAATTGCTATATAGTGAATTCCGAAAAAATACAAGAAAAATATATAAAACGAAACTAGCTAACGACTAACTATCACGCATTTTCCCTATAGGGTGCAGAGAGGATAGACCGCCACAAAACTCTGTCTCATCACACACTCCGTGCTTCGTTCACATTCATATAGCGTCTCAAACATATTTTTCTGTTATTCTGATTCTTAATAGGATCCGACTCGAGCATTTGATTCACTTGAGCGTGCCGTATCTTTCTCAGACGTTCCCGTATATTTTCGTAACACTCGTTTCTTCATCCATCCGCTTTACATGGTCACATCATCTAAGGGTCGCTTTCTTAAACTTACCCATTAGGCTTACCCCACCTTTGAAATCTTTCCAGATCTCCACATTTTTAACATGGTTATACAAAGTTTTACCACACATATTCCCCATCTATTTAAAATCCCCTAATTCTTCTAATGAATATATTTAATTTCCAAGAAAATATTTTAGCAGAAAACCAGAGATCTAAAAGTTTTGATGCAATGGGTTAAACTTAATTTTTACAGAAGAAGAAGATAATTCGATTATAGTGTTTCCTCATTACTTGCCTTAAATATAACATCGTATCTCGGGAAATTTTATAAAGGCTTTTATTGCCATGCGAGCCAACAACGGCCGGAAGCTGGCGGAAGAGAGCGGGAGCCGGAGCAGGTAAAGGGACGAGAGCCACTTATAGAGCCTCCACTGCGGGGTATATCCGGAAGCCACACCCTGTCGTTCCGCTTCTTTTCCCCGCGAAGCCTTACGCGGCCGGCGTGGCTTGTAATGACACGAGTGTGGCATGCGGAAAGGTTATTACGGAGTGGAATACTTGTTCCACTTCATCAACTAACTCGAGTGTTGCCATTGAAATAGGCTGATTTGTTGTCGGGGCTAGTGTTTTCAATGCGTTGAATTTAAGCACAGCAATAAAGTTGAACGGGGTGGTTCATTGAAAGGATGTGTCCATCCATTTATACGAAATAAGTCAATTCTGATAACAAGAGGATAGACATATTTTAATATCGTCACAATTCCTGACGGATCCGACAGTTGATCCCTCGACAGTTGGCCCCCCAACAGTTAATACCCCCGATAGTTGATCCCTTAAGCAGTTGATCCCCTAAAGGATTATTTCTGCTGTACGTTCTCAAGTCGATATATACCTGTATGAACGTCGTATTTTTAAAATCATTCTTTTTTTTCTTATTCAATGTTTTATAATATTTTTTTATTAACATTTTTCATTAATTACTTACCTACTTAAATCACTTTTTGTATATGTTTCTAATTTGTCTATTTTTACATTATTATTTTCTATATTTGTCATATACCTTTACTCGAAATAATTATTTTTTTTATTTTTCTGTATGTGCTGATGAGGAAAGCTTCGTTGATTTGTATATATTTAAAAAAAGTGGTGTTTATAAAGTAATTTATTATTAATTTATTAATAATGACACCACAACGTGAATATAAATCTTTTGTTAAAAAATATAAAAAATAAATGTCCTCGCATTCCTATCAAAATTCACACTTATAATTGAATTGGGAGAGATTTTTCGAGCACCGAAGTTATTTTTATTTTCAAAGAAGAAAAAACTTTTTAGCTTTTCAATATCGACAAAAGAGCAAACGTAATTAGAGTTTATCAAAAAAAGCAAATACAAAATTCACAAATCCAAAGAGAGAAGGAATTGCTTTTCATGAATTGACGCATTACGTTTCGGGAGTACCTGAGCGCCGGGCGTAAGTGCATTTCATGTTGAATTCAAAACTTGGCAATAAGAAAATAAAATGCCCTTTAAATTCAAATGCACTCCTGCGCAGTGAGTGGTGAATGGTTAAGCTGACAAAACCCGCTGCTACACCAGCACTAGGGATGGGAGGGATGTTTACTGATGATAAATCTCGAGTGTCGAAAATACATTTTTTTAGTTTTCTGTATTTTTTAAAAATTTTATTAAGTGACACCTCACAAGAGCACCCTTGTATGTACAGAGCTCATTCAGGAGAACTATATCGCTACCCGGTTGGGCAGCGTTATGAGGCGGGTTAAGGAGCGGGTTGTAAGAAGTGGTTTGTTAATACGGGCCTTGAAGAGGCCCGGATTAAATGTAGGTGTAAAGACAGATGCCGGTAGCTTGTTCCACATACGAGCCGATTTACGCAAAAACGAGTCGGCGAAACGACCCGTTCTCATGAAGCCGACATCAACCATGAACGGATGTTCCACTTGTGTCTGTCGACGTTCAAGTTTGCGTACACGCGCGGAGGGGATCAACGCTGCTAGCTCCTTCGAGCAGGCTCCATTGAAATATCTATAGAACAGACTCAGCATACCTACATTTCGTCTGTGCATCAGATATGGCAGTCGGTCTGTCACCACGGATTGTCAATCAGAAGAACCTCCCTCCTTTGCACAGAATCATGCAGGTTTATCAAGTATTTAGGAACTCCAGTCCAGAAGTAACTTCCAAATTCAACTGTTCGACGTACCTGTAATTTGTATAGGATTAGCAGTTGGTCACTGCTAAGTGCACAAGACACCCAGTTTCTTGGAAGCTAGCTTTACTCGAGCTTCTATAGAACTCGATACCTGAGCTGATCTTAAATACTTACCGCAAGTATCTGAATGGAGTCTTTATTGGGGAGGGTGCTCCTATCGAATTGCTCCATACAGTCATTTTTGCTGAGATCAGACATGCTTGGGTTTTTGAGTAGGAATTATTTTTTTTGGTTTAAGCATTGGTTTTTGAGGAAATTGAGTCCAAAGGTGGAACTTTTTGCGTCAAATTTGAAAATAAGTTATTGCTAACTGCTTGTTGTCTTATAATGCGTCTAAGCATCGAACTGAGTCTAAAATTTGTTTAACTCTTTTGTAGTCGAAAAAAAAAGGTAAAAGTTAACAAAAAAATCGAAATCCTCAAATCGAAAAGATGACGTTTTTTTTAGTTCTCTATGTGATAGTTTCCTGTTTGTACTAATAGTTTCCGCACACCATGTATGGAGTTGGCCATCAACGTATAAATACATTTTTTCTATAAACAATAATTATTAGCCTGAAACACTCATCCAAATTGAAAAAACCTTCCGAGAAAAGATAAATGTCGCCGACAGGACTCGAACCTGCACCCTTCTGATTGCCGGTCAGATGCTCTACCGTTGAGCTACGTCGGCAAGTTAATCAATATTGATTTGGATGAGTGTTTCAGGCTAATAATTATTGTTTATAATAATAATTGTTACCCTTTGCGCTATGCACAAAAATCTTGTCTTAAAAACTTTAGTTTATCAATTAATAAAAAACATTATTTCTAATTTTGAAACTGTCAATTCATGGTGGAATTCCATTTATAATGATTTTTTTTTATTAAAAATCTTTCAACATTTTTCCACTTATTTATTTTCGACCGGATCGGTTTCACCCTATTATGAATACATGTTTTTAAACAAAATAAAAAAGGGTTGCGTCACAATTACGTTTACTGCAATAAATTACCTATAAGTTACATTAGAAGCTAGGCCTGTATCTTTCATATTTATATTACGTTAATAAGGTACCAATAAAAAATTGACAAAAAAATATTATTATGAATAAAATAAAAATAAGTTTTATGAATAAACATAAAACTTTTTTTTTTTAAATGTCGTCGAATGCCGAAAAACAAAATTGTCCGACCATCTCTTCGCTGATGTACGTTGTGAGGCTTGAAAGCTTAAGATTTTAACGCATAACATTTTCCATGTTTATTTTAGTGGGTAAAATTGTGGATATTTTTACGTAAAAATAGAAATTGTGTTTTCAGATAAGTTTAGAATTATTTATTATCTACGCACACAAGTTTTTTGTGGAACTTTTACGTTTCATTTATTTAAACTCTTTTTTTTTTAACAATTAAATATATATATTTTTTAAATCAGCTGATAAATTTTTGACAGTAGAATAAAACTGGAAGCACTTTACCGATCGAACAAGAGCTGGAAGTAATTATTTTTTTTAAATATGTATAATAAGCTAAATCTCCTGGTTGTTTTATAATGCCATTCAAGAGCGATACAGCTATAAAGTGTATCAGTTACTGGTTTGGTAGGATAAAATTGCCACCTCGTAATAAGATGTTCTTTATAGAATTATCTTTTTAAATTGATATAAAGTGTTAAAATATATGTCGGTATAAACGAAAATATTTAAAATGAACAAATAATTAATACACCCAAACCAGGTCATCGCCATAAGAATGAATTCATATATTGCATTTTATTTCTGAAATTTAATCAATAAGTGTAATTGCTCATAGTTTCTTTGTACGAAAAATGCAGACAGTTTTGATTGATTGATTAAATGTCGACCGCTATAATACAGGCAAGTGGAAAGTTTTGTGCTCGTTCGATTACATTAAAAAAAGAATATGTGTAATCACAAAAACAGTAAAATAATAACAAATTAAATTGAATCTGGGCCTCTTGTGCAGTAATGACAAATAAAAAAGTGGATTTAATAGTCCGTTATTTTATTGTGAAATTCTCTCTTTAACTTACTTTGTGTAGTAACTTGTATTCAGTTCAGTACCTTTGTTGAATATGTATTTATTTATATTTTGGATTAATAATAATATTATCGCGATGTTTAGTTTCTGTATTAATGTACTACTAGCTTTTGCTCGTGGCAGGTAACTAATTGGTTTATGTATAAATATATTTGTGTTTGAATGTGGATTAAGCAAGGAGTGCCTGTGTGCCTAATAATTGCGAATAGGTTTGAGAAATATCTAATAGTGCGACGATAACGATTAGACAAAAAAAAAATTTATCAATGTAATCTTTATTATCATAAAAAAATAAGTATTTTATTTCGAGCGTTCATTTTTGAACCACAGTGTACCCTAAAAGTTCGGCTGGAAACTGGTGGGATGATTGAAAATAGCGCCGAACACTGTGAAAACTACGAACGATTCCTGTGGTTGAAATTTGAATCGAGGCAGAATTCGAACTGATTTGAAATTTTTCTAACTAAATTTACGATGTTTCTAATTTTTGCCTCTAGATGGAACATAAAATATTCTTATCTTCAATACAATTTTTCAAGTAGTTTCCGAACAAGTTTTTCATGGTCCGCAACTAATTTCAGTAGGCAGAATTTCGGGTTAGCTAAAATAAACCTTGCGGTCTATTGTAGCAACGGTCGTTTTTCGCCTGGTCGCGATATCCATGGTCCAGTTTAAACAAAAATAAACCTCCAGTGGGTAGACTTAACGAGAGTTAAGGTCGCGCCAGAATAAACTGAAAAAAACGACTATTGCATATTATATGTATAGAAATTACTGAATAAAAAAGAAGAAACAAAGTTTTGTGCTATTTTGGGGCAGTCGAAGTATCACATACTTATACGAAAACATAATTTTAATGTTTTAAAAAAGGTTTTCATAAGAACTTTAAGTCAACTTCAAGGCCGAAAGTATGATTGCCAACAAATAGAATCGCCTGACCATCCCTCCAGTTACGAACGCTGCGTAGCTTGAAGGCAGGGATTTAACACTCAGATAAAAACACCACACCCAAACCCAAACAAAAGACAGCAGGCGAGAGGTTTATACTTTTGTAAAAAATATACTGCGTTTCAATTTCACATTATAAAACTGTAAGTGGATGAATGTTATGTGACAGACTGTGGGAATAAATGCAACGCAAATATTTACCTAAAGATATATATTATACGAATCGATCTTTCGCATTAATTTATTTTAATAACTTCAGAATTTAACCTAGAAGAACCCCATTGAACTAAGGTATCGAAATGTTGAATTGGAGGCAAACCTAATAATATTTTATTAAATGAGTTAAAAATTACTAACCAATTTATTTATACATACACACCAAAATGTTTCGAAAGCGAAGCTTTCCTCATTAGGAATATACAGTATTATACCGATATGCATATGCCAATGAACTGGTGAATGCAAAGTAATTTTTAATTCATTTATTAATAATGACGCCACAAAGTGAATACCAATCGTTTGAAGAAATTATATTAAAAACATTTTATACATTATTGTGCTCTCGAGGTAAACAAAATAGAAATCTTTTTTTAGATGCCCGTTCTTCGCCGAAACTGAAATTTTAAAATGCGTGTTTTTTAGAAAAATCTCTAACCAGTCATTTAAAATCATTTTCATAAATCATAATTACCGTGTAAGTTTTTATTCCACGATAGTCATATTTTCTTCCCGTATTGCAATCTTTAAGCTTTAATGAATTAAAAAAATTAAGGTATTTTGAAAATGGTTCGAAAATAAATTTAATTTATTTTTTAACATGGTTCGTAAATAAATTTAATTTAATTAGATGAATAAAATGAAAATTCAATGAAGACTTCAAGGTTAAATTGTGAAGTTATTAAAATAAATTAATGCGAAAGATCGAGTCTTATAATATACGTCTTTAGGTAAATATTTGCGTTGCATTTTTCAAACCATAATTTATTAATGGCAACAAGTTTGTGGGTATTGTTGATACATTTGTTGACTCCATTTATACAATAATGCGTCATCTATACCAGCAATTTGATGAAACCTGCAATTAAGTATTGTAGTTTTGATAATGTAGCGTTAATGATTTAGTTTATTTATTTAGTTTTCTATTTTATATTACAGTTAAACGTTTTTAAAAAAATTCTAGTTAATTTATGGTTTAAAATGTCTATGTGCTTATAATTTTTGAAAGCTCTTTATATTATTTTCTAAAATCCATGTAAAAGCCCAGATGGGCGAATAATCGAATAAATAAGTGTACATAATTATTATAACATTACGGGTTATTAAACATTTCATAATTCGTTGTAAAAGTACCGTTGATACATTTAGTATGTAGTGCCAAAAACCTTGCAACCCCATTGTGGGTTTCAAATATACCCATTACAATCATAAAAAATAAGATATTTTATTTTGAACAGTTTACAATAATTATAATGTATGGTAAACGTATGTGAAAAATGACTAATAATAGGGCGAGAGGGACGTCAGAGCGGAATTATTTATTATTTCGAAATAATGATAGTATTATTACGCAATATGATAAACATAATGTTTTTATTCAATTTATTTTTATATAACTAATTGAAGTTTGTAAACCTCATTGTAATATTTTAATCATTGAAGAAGATAATATTAACACATCCCAAATGAACCACGAAACCGAAAAAAAAAAACAGAAATTAAAAAGATTTCAGTAGCATCTGGGACTCGAACCCTCTACCTATCCGGGGTAACCGCTTAACCAACTTAGCTAATGAGACCAGTTCAATTTACGCCCTTTACACCGATATCATACTTCATGTTCAAGATTTGTTAATATTATCCTCCATTTTTATAAATCCCATTAATGTTTTTAAATAGAAACATATTTATTAAATATTTTATAAATTTACATAGGCTTAGCATTTATCAAAATTTAATGAGAAATATTACTTTTTTCTGACCGTCCTATTGTGTGCTTTACAAAATATTTAAAATACGAATATGATTTTTGAAGTGGAGAAAAATATTTTTACTGCTTTCTCGTTACGTTTTTTCAAATAAACTTAACCAAAGATTTATAAACCGCATTAAAAAAAAGCATTTAAGTTACGTAGTGTTTATGAAAAAATTAATCTGCACACTGTTCTTTTTTTTAAATTTATCTTATCGGTATGTTAAAGAAAAACATTCACAGCATTTTTTAAGGATATTCAACCTTTTAAATGTTTTTGTAAAACATGGGTAGAACGGTCAGACATGTGTAATATTTCTGATTTTATTTTGATAAATGCTAAGCCCATGCAAATTTAAAAAAAAAGTATAAATAATTATCTCTTTAAAAACACCATGTTTATCGTATTGCACAATAATATTATCATTATTTTGAATTTATAAATAATAACTCTCCGACGTCCCTCTCCCGTATTGTATTAAAAAATAAAAGTTGCAATGTTAGCCTATGAGATTAGGATGATAAGAGAGAGGGGAAGGGAAGTAATCCACTCTATGTGTAAGCGACCATTGTCGTTACAAGACTGTAAACATGTAGGGTGCTGGTCAAGTCACTTTCTATGCTTCTGGGGGTACGGGGCCGACTATCCTTGAGGCAGGTTCAGGAATCCTTCAGGTGGGAGGCAGGAGAAATGAAAGACTTTCTTTGGTTACAAGATGTGACTGGGTATGAGTCACGATTGCTCGTCCGAGTGTGACTCCTGCGGTGGTGGATATGTGCCTTGATGGGATCACGGCGTTGGAGGGCAGGAGGCGAAGGGCACTCGACTGCACTCGAACGGTGGGCGTTGGAGTTCGGCGGTTCCTGCCGAGTTTTCTCACAGCGTCTCAGGCTGGGGATGCAAGTGGCCTGTTTGCTTTGTAGGAGACGGGAGTCTCGACTACGACCACTGGCCGGACGGTCTTTACTCACTCGTCTCTGTCCACTACTGACTTTGCTTCGGCCAAAGTCCCCCTTTTTAATCACATCCGAACTATTCTTCGGGTTCCTTCGTAAACTACGAACTGTGGCTCGGTGGCTTTTAATTAGTTCGCTGTTAATCCCCGTAACTGCCTTTTTCTGGTGACTGCGAAATTCCCGGGATTTAAAGCCGGGCGTTTGTAAATTACCCTCAGGTAAACAGACCTCGGGTACCGTATTATGGATTAGAATAAATCGGTGTTTCCCGCACTTATGGCTTGTATCAACATAATGTCGCAAAATTAGAATCCTAAGAATCATGATAAGTACGATCAAACGATCACGTCGGTTACACTCCCCCCGTGCAGTGAAACTGGACTAATTTTCATCCAGACGTGTTCGTCGTTGTCCACGGCGGCCGGAAACGCTCCCCCCATCGGGAATAATAGACGGGGCGATGTCGCGTCTCCTGAGAAGACAGCGGGCTTCTGGGATCCGCGTATAATCCTGCGGGATCGGGTCTGTGGCCAGGATGGTGTGATGCTGTACACCTGAGTGCGGCAGCTATCGTCTCCTCGGCGGGGCCCGCCTATAGCAGGGCTGCGTGCAGAGCCGGACACTTTGGGGTCGGCTGGTGCGAGGCTGTACACCTGAGTGCGGCAGCTATTATCTCTTCGGTGGGGCCCGCTTATGGCAGGGCTGCGTTTAGAGCCGGACACTTTGGGGTCAGGCAGTGCGGGGCTGCACATCTCAGTGCAGCAGTTATTGATGTCTCGGTAGAGCCCGCTTACAGCAGGGCTGCGTGTAGAGCCGGACACTTTGAAGTCGGGTAGTGCGAGGCTGCACATCTCAATGCAGCAATTATCATCACTTCGGTGGGGCCCGCCTATAGCAGGGCTGCGTGCAGAGCCGGACACTTCGGGGTCGGGTAGTGCGAGGCTGCACATCTCAATGCAGCAATTGTTGTTTCGGTGGGGCTCGCCTATAGCAGGGCCATGTGCAACGCCGGATACTTCGGGATCGGGCGGTGCGAGGCTGCGCACCTCCGGGCAGCAGTTGTTGTGACGGGGCCCGCCTATAGCAGGGCCGTGAGCAGAGCCAGACACTTCGGGGTCGGGCAATGCGCAGCTGCACACTTCAGGGCGGCAGTCGTTGTCGAGTAGATGGGGCCCGCCTATAGCAGGGCCGTCAGCAGAGCCAGACACTTCGGGGTCGGGCAATGCGCAGCTGCAGACTTCAGGGCAGCAGTGATTGTTGTTGAGATGGGGCCCGCCTATAGCAGGGCCGTCAGCAGAGCCAGACACTTCGGGGTCGGGCAATGCGCAGCTGCAGACTTCAGGGCAGCAGTGATTGTTGTGGAGATGGGGCCCGCCTATAGCAGGGCCGTCAGCAGAGCCAGACACGTCGGGGTCGGGCAATGCGCAGCTGCAGACTTCAGGGCAGCAGTGATTGTTGTGGAGATGGGGCCCGCCTATAGCAGGGCCGTCAGCAGAGCCAGACACTTCGGGGTCGGGCAATGCGCAGCTGCACACTTCAGGGCAGCAGACAACATTGGGTAGATGGGGCCCGCCTATAGCAGGGCCGTGAGCAGGGCCAGACACTTCGGGGTCGGGCTGTGCGAGGCTGCGCACTTCAGGGCAGCAGTCATCGTCATGTAGATGGGGCTCACCTATAGCAGGGCCGTGAGCAGAGCCAGACACTTCGGGGTCGGGCAATGCGAGGCTGCGCACTTCAGGGCAGCAGTTGTTGTCATGGAGACGGGGCCCGCCTATAGCAGGGCCGTGGGCAGAGCCAGACACTTCAGGGTCAGGCAATGCGCAGCTGCAAACTTCAGGGCAGCAGTTGTTGTCATGGAGACGGGGCCCGCCTATAGCAGGGCCGTGAGCAGAGCCAGACACATCAGGGTCAGGCAATGCGCAGCTGCACACTTCAGGGCAGCCGTCGTTGTCGAGTGGATGGGGCCCGCCTATAGCAGGGCCGTGGGCAGAGCCAGACACTTCAGGGTCAGGCAATGCGCAGCTGCAAACTTCAGGGCAGCAGTTGTTGTCATGGAGACGGGGCCCGCCTATAGCAGGGCCGTGAGCAGAGCCAGACACTTCGGGGTCGGGCAATGCGCAGCTGCACACTTCAGGGCAGCCGTCGTTGTCGAGTGGATGGGGCTCGCCTATAGCAGGGCCGTGAGCAGAGCCAGACACTTCGGGGTCAGGCAATGCGATGCTGCATTCTTCAGGGCGGCAGTCATTGTCATGTCGATGGGGCCCGCCTATAGCAGGGCCATGTGCAGCGCCGAATACTTCGGGATCGGGCGGTGCGAGGCTGCGCACCTCCGGGCAGCAGTTGTTGTGACGGGGCCCGCCGATAGCAGGGCCGTGTGCAGCGCCGGATACTTCGGGATCGGGCGGTGCAAGGCTGCGCACTTCCGGGTTTGTGTCAGTGCTCAACAGCAAAGGGAGCCCAGACGCGGCGATCAGTTGCTCGATCTGCCTGTTTCGGTTTCTTATTTCTTGCAACTCTGCTCGCATCCGACGGATTATTTCTTTCTTGGAATCCGCAGAGGCTACTGTGCTCCGTGTCGTGTCGGTATTTGTGGCTAGAGCCGCTGCCGTAACCGCTCGTGCTCTAGAATCCCAGGCGGCCGTACTTGCTTGTTCGGGAACGTGTGTTGCTGGGTCGATGGTAACCGGGCCGAGGGGTGCCGGGCCGAGGGGTGCGGGGCCAGAGACTGTAGCGCCGAGCGCTACAGAATTGTAACTATAGTCATTCCGTTCGAGCCCGCGGGGAGTGAGGTTGTAAGCAGCTGGGCTGCCATGTAATGCACCGGGCGCTGCGGGGGCCGGGCCCTACAGCGTAGTGGCGGCTAGCATCCTTTCGCTTGTGGCCGTGGGAAGCGAGGTCCGATGTAGCTCCGCCGGCGTATGACGTGTCGAGCGCTGCGGGTCGTGCTGGGCCGGACATTTCCGGCTGCGGCCGCTGTGTTCCGCCATTTTGTAATGTGCGGAATGCTTCCACCATTAATGCAGCAATCTGGGAGAGCGGGTCCGCTCTGTTCTTCGCCCAATTTTGGGTTCGACGCGCCGAGTCATCCGTTGTAGTTTGACCCGGGAATGTCGCGTTCGCGTTTGTGGGCTGCGGTTGACAGGGCTGCAGAGGGGTCGTTTGGCCGTGCATCGCGACGTGGGATGCTGGAAGCCGGTACTCTGCGCCTTGTGTGAAGCCTTGTGGGGCGCCTTGTGTGGAGCGTTGTGGGGCGCCTTGTGTGGCCGTACGCTTCTGGGTAACGGCCGGTGACATCTTGTTAGATCACCTGGGTAGCGGCTGGGTACTAGATCCGTAGTCCGGGGATCACTATGTGACTTGATCCGTGCTCGAGAGGACCACTTGTAAGCGACCATTGTCGTTACAAGACTGTAAACATGTAGGGTGCTGGTCAAGTCACTTTCTATGCTTCTGGGGCGGGGCCGACTATCCTTGAGGCAGGTTCAGGAATCCTTCAGGTGGGAGGCAGGAGAAGTGAAAGACTTTCTATGGTTACAAGATGTGACTGGGTACGAGTCACGATTGCTCGTCCGAGTGTGACTCCTGCGGTGGTGGATATGTGCCTTGATGGGATCACGGCGTTGG
Organism: Halesus radiatus; assembly: GCA_022606495.2. Classification (NCBI taxonomy): domain Eukaryota; kingdom Metazoa; phylum Arthropoda; class Insecta; order Trichoptera; family Limnephilidae; genus Halesus; species Halesus radiatus. Next base: position 23,856 of record JAHDVE020007993.1, on the reverse strand, counting down.
AGGGCAGGAGGCGAAGGGCACTCGACTGCACTCGAACGGTGGGCGTTGGGGTTCGGCGGTTCCTGCCGAGTTTTCTCGCAGCGTCTCAGGCTGGGGATGCAAGTGGCCTGCTTGCTTTGTAGGAGACGGAAGTCTCGACTACGACCACTGGCCGGACGGTCTCTACTCACTCGTCTCTGTTCACTACTGACCTTGCTTCGGCCAAAGTCCCCCTTTTTAATCACATCCGAACTATTCTTCGGGTTCCTTCGTAAACTACGAACTGTGGCTCGGTGGCTTTTAATTAGTTCGCTGTTAATCCCCGTAACTGCCTTTTTCTGGCGACTGCGAAATTCCCGGGATTTAAAGCCGGGCGTTTGTAAATTACCCTCAGGTAAACAGACCTCGGGTACCGTATTATGGATTAGAATAAATCGGTGTTTCCCGCACTTATGGCTTGTATCAACATAATGTCGCAAAATTAGAATCCTAAGAATCATGATAATTACGATCAAACGATCACGTCGGTTACAATACTGATAGTTGGTTGTGTAAGTGTTGCAGAAAAATTTTACAGTTTGTCTTGTGTTCTTTGTCGATACATTTAATTTAATGATGGCGTGGATGACAGGGCTGTCGAAAGGTTCTTAATAATTCTATACAATACAACTAGGTCTGACATAATTCTCCTGTCAGACATCGTAATCAGATGCAATTGATTCATCAAACTTACGTAATTAATATTTTCAATTGTAATTTTAAGTTTAAAATTTACCTAAAAAATTTGTGCTGAACGCGTTATTTATTGTTAGAACGTATTTTGTACAAAGGGGACCAAATAGGTGAATTAAAAAAATCTTTATTACGCTTTTAAGTCAGTATGGTACACTTTTAGAAATTAATGATTTTTATAATATAAACATTCAACTAAATGTAAGTATTCAAACAGTAATTTCAGTGTCATCCCAGTGAATTTATTCTCGTATGAGTTTTCTTCGATAAAAATCCCCGCCGCATTTGATTCCGACACATTTAGCAGGTTGCCGTTTTGAAGGGTTGTTTAACCAAAGCCCAGCGTACTACCCCCACAACCCCTAGCCCATAAGCCCTCTTTGTTAGCCTTCCCTTCAAACCTACCCTTACCGGCCTACATGGCTCTGCCCGGTACCGAGGCCGAGGGGCGCAAATTCTTTACCATGGGGATAAATTAATTTTCAATTTGGATCAAGTGGCCGGAGTCCGGAATAAATAGGAACCATTATGACCAAATGACGAAACGAGCGTGGATTCGTGCCTTATGTCGTCGGGGTGAATTGATCATAATATTATAAAGGATAATTTAAACCTTTTAGGGGTGGGATTTTGATTCGTCATTTTAATGCATTGGATTGCCTTACTTTCGATTCTGAATAACTTACAGTTTTTATACTTGGCGAAATGAATGTGTTTAATATTTGTAATCACATCTTTATATTGCTTTGTGGGGAAAGTAGTAAGTTTTATAAATATTTTTTATTTATTACAGCTGAACAGAGCGGTGAATGCAATACTCTGTTTGCCATGTAAAATAATACATCTAAATAAATTATGTGATACGGAAATAGAACATAAAATAATTAAAATAAAAGGTGAACATATTTAGCACGTGTATTACGGTGGATTGAGGGAAATTCTTCATCTATGGTGTAGGGGCGCACCTTGCCACTGGGCGACGGCCTGGACGAGAGTGTTTTCGGATCTCCAGTAGTGCTGACTCGTTTCGGCTACTCTGTGGTGCATTAAAGCAGCAAACCCATGCACCCTTCCCTCCGTGAACATTAGCGAGGCACTGCATCGCCAAGGGAGGCCGAAAAGCGTCCTGTATGCGTAGTTATACTGTACTCGGAGTGTGCATCATTGCTCTTTCATACATTTCGATCATCCCACTAACTATCCATTCAAATCAACATTCACATTATCAAATCCTTTCTCTCAGATAGCCATATTTTTTCAACACCCTATATTTAACCTTATTCATAACGTTACATTTTTTTTAATAATTTGGCATTAAGTTAGGATAAAGAAGGGATTTGTAGAACGAAACGCTGTATGCAAATTATTCATGTGTGACCAGGAGATTGTGAAAACCTTCGGCCCTTTCATGTAGGTAGGAACAAAATTTTTTGGCGACAAATTATTTCACAAAATCGATCGGGCCGGAATCGGACCCGTTGTATCCTGTCTTATAACATAGATTACTTCCTACTTCATGACGGTACCCGCGGTTGACGGGTAAGGTTCTCGACTATAAATCCAGGGGTCGCGGGTTCGAATGTCGACGCGCTCAAGTAAATTTATTTTGTTGAAATTGTGTTATTTCACATTTTATTTAATGAAATAAGTCAGATATTCCGGGAACGTTCCAGAGTGGCAGATACTCTCAATATCTCCCCGGTGAAAGACCGACATTCAAAATAAAAACGTTGCTTTAAATGGCTTTAGCCGTGTTTAGAAACCAAATTTGAATAACTAGATCTCTACTATCCTTTTCCCCATCTCTTCAGACTCACAACTTTCCCCAATTAGAGATGCCATAGTCTCACTGGCTACAGTTAGCAGGGAGCAGGTGTAACTCTTATGCGGTATTCATATAAAAAATGCAGTGTTTCTCGCACTACCCACCTATTGCATGAAGATGAGATGAGAAGGACAGGAAGAGAAACCACTTCATAATGATCTCTATAGTTTGACACGCTTTACTTTGTAGTAGGTCAAAAAGGAACGAACAAACTTTTTTTTATTAATCTTTATTTTTGCGTACACATTTCAGAAATACAAATAAAATTACTTTTCATCTAATTATCTTCCTTGCAAAGCCTTAAATAATATTAAAAAAGTTTTCATAAAAAATAATTAATAAAGTAAGGAAAATTATATATTCACCGCTTCTCAGTATGTTGACATTATCAAAATAATATTAAACATTTAAATAATATCAATTAAGAAAACATTATCAGTTAAATACGAGGAAACACATTATAAATATGAAAACCTCACAGAATTCAGAATTTTAATTGTTTTCTAACTAAATCGGTTTTACCGACAATAAATCATTATTATTTTTTAAAAACCCGTCCAAATTAGAATGGGGTGGGAGTAAATAATATCATATAAATAAGTCGTCACAATGTGGATTAACCGCAGTTCGAAAATGGCCTTAAACGCCGAAACAGCTTTCACAATAATAAAATAAAAAAAAACTAAAAATACTTGCAGAACTTAATAATAACATTATTAAATATCATTTACGTTAAAGTTAAAAAATAAATAAATATTTAAAAAAAAAAAAAAAAAATTCAGCATAATACATCATTTCCTTTTGGAAAGTACAACTAATTTCTAAAGGCCATTTTTTTAAAGTCAAACATATGTATTCAGACCATTATGAGAATTTTCTTTAATTTTCCTATGAGCCATTTCTTATGAGTGTTGTTTTTTAACTATTGCAGCGCCCTTAATTTTCGTATACTTTTAAATGTCCCGCTGTACCTTTTTTGATGTGTACCTTCTTTCAGAAAGCCATCAAATGGCTATAGGCGTTATTTGATCCGGAGCCGATGCGAATCGACACAATCGTCCCATAATTTCATTCAAGACCCAGTTTCACTCTTTCCTTTTCTCAAAAAATACCCTCCACACAGTATCCCCATAGACGACAAGGTCCTGACGGAAAAAAATTTCTTCAGGCATCCGGAGTTAATGAGGAAAAACTCTTTTCTTAAATTGATTTTCTTTTATTGAATAGTAGCTTTTTTCGGAACTCAATTAATTTTAAGGTCTAAGCTATAGTGCTCTTCTGCTGTGTGGGCCCCATACCAGAAAATATACAACGAAATATTGGAAGAAATACAAAAAAATCACAGGTATCTCTTCGGTATATGAGAATAGACGGCGAATACCTAAAATTTATTCAACACGAAGATTTGCTCTCTGAGACGCGCTCCCAAAGTCTCCAGTCTATAATGGAGCCATTCCAGGGCAGCGTAACAGCGTACAAAATTATACATAATTTGATAGAAAGTCCGTACCTCCTGGAGTGCTATAAGTCATTTGTACCTAACAACTACTTCTTGGGACGGCACCGCGACCTGATAAGCATACCACATGGCAGAACAGAAGTGTTGGCTCAACACATCATGACACGGGATATGGTTTCTAGAGACATGCAAACACGTCTCTGAATTTTTGTCATTCTAATTAACTTTTATGCTGAAATGCATTTTTGTATTATTTTTAATATTCATGTGTAAATGGACGTAGTTTGTTATACAAAAAAAAAACTATTTATATTTCCAGACGGTCACAGTTCCCCCCGAGACGACTGCTATTCGGCTGGTTCCCCGCCCTCCATGGGCATGTGCGGACTGGGGTCCATGGGTCCCATCCCGCCCATGGGCTCCATGGGACTCCCGCCCATGGGAGCGATGGGTGCCATGGGACCTATGGGACCCATGGGCATGGACAGCCAGCTGGTCAGGGCGGTCAGATCGCCGGCTCACTGGAGGGTACACCATGAGAGCTCAGGAAAAAAGTCAAATACTTTGGGTAGGATTATTTTGTTAACTATATCTGAACTATATTTTATTATACAGTGGCCTGCGCTCATACTACAAGATTTTGGAAAGATCTGAATTTTTTTTTTGATTTCAGTCCAATTTTAACCAAATTTTTGCCGGTTGACAAAGAGTTTGTATGAACGTCACATTATAATAAAACGGCCGGACCTACATAATATCTCTGTTGTTTTGGAAAAGGGAGACGAGTCAATATTAGTTAACGTTACAGGGAAGCCCATTTTGTATTAAAGTTTTTTTGCCATATCTGAGAACTACAATGAAAAAAATATTTTTGTGACATACTCAAGCCTTACGTTCCTTGCTTGACCCACAGAATACAGTGATTATTGCATCTGACTACGTTTTCCGTGTTAAATGCGTATTAATTAATAAATAATGTATAAAACAGCTGGCAAACTGGCAGAGGAAGGATTAAAGTAGACTGAATGCTGTGGATATGAGATCTCTGAGAAGAATGTGTAGTAAAACTATGTATGATCGTGTGAAAAATGTTGAGATACGTAAAGAATGCAAGGCTTGGTGTAAGAGTAAAGAATTAGATGGTTTGGGCATGTGAAGCGAATGAACGGAGAGAGGAAACGTAATCCTACCATTTCACCGTTTTTACTTTAATGGTGTGAAAGACATTGCTATCTGATATTTTTTTATTAATATGACGCGAATGTCAATGTAATAAGAAGCCGGGGACGCGCGAGAAAGACATGGCACGATCAAGTGAATAAAATACTTGAGTAGGGAGTGTCATGAATTTGGAATAATAAGAGAATGTATGAGACGATGTATGAATGCGAATGAAACAAGAAGGGTATTTGGTGGTCCGTACTATCTGCCCATAACTGCGGAGAAACGGCGTGATGGTCGGTTATTTAGTTAGTTAAAACAGCTAATATCTCGGAACGTAAATTTTCTAGCGGACTGATAGGATGTCTCTTTTCCGGGTAAAAAAAAATTGGTGTTTGTTTGGTATACTTCACTCCACATAGCATTTTTACTCATCTCTCTTTTCCAAAACACTACACATATTTATGAACTTGGGTACCTACTTAACTAATACAGTTTACGCGTAAAAGCCTCATTAGAATGTTTTATAATCAACTCTGAAGTTCCATGGTATGGGCTCGAAAAATATTGATAATTTACAAAAAGAATATTTAGTTTTTTTTTTCTTTTCGACGTATTATTACTTATTTTTATTATTAACTAAGCCATTTGTTTATGCTAATAGATATTTTGGAAAATGGCCTAGATTTATATTGATAACATAAAAAAATATATCATTGATTGCTATGAATTGTTACATATTGAAAGATTTGTTCCGACATTTGTCACAGTACAACTCACCCCAACTTTAAGCCTCTTCTAACCCAACCCAACTTTTATGAAAGTATATTTAGATAGGGTACCTACCACAGATAAAATAATACATAGAAATGCATCAACACGCGAGCGGAAGAATCCAATATGTGCAATGCTTGCCGCCAATTTAAGTAAAACAGCAACTAATTAATTAATTAATAATTCACAACTGCTGACCGTGTACTAATCGCAAGTGCGCCCCACTGTAGAATTCGACAGCCTCCTCTGGTCTCTGTCCAGACGGACGGTCCGTTTCATAGAGTCGCCTATCTTAACAAACGGATTGCAATCTTTGGAGCACAGATGTCCGGTGGAAATGCTATCCTTGTTCTATCGGTATTTTAATCGAAGATGATCTAAGGGACTAGCGTCATTTATCCTTTCGGCACCGGTGCACAGTCGGGAAACACGCCAAACGCGCGCCCAACATTTGCACACGATTGACATTTGTCACGTGAGAACGGGTCGATTCTACGACTCATTCTTGTGTTCAACAGCTCGGTTCTGGAATGATCTGTAGGCCTCTGTGTTTCCTCCCGCCTACAACATGGGTCTCTTCAAGATCCAGGTTCACACTTTCCTATCCTCTAAAAGACCCTCCACACAGCATCCCCAAAGATAGGCCTTGAGGGAAATTATTTCCCTCAGAGTCTCTTGTATAAAGTTACTGTTAAAAAAAAAATAAGTAAGGTTCGGCTTGTTTACAAGAAACGAAAAAATTGTTGCAGTATTCAGTTTGTCACTTTTTATAAATGTTTTGTAATTTGCTAACCGCAGTCGAAATCACGCGAAACAAACGTGGACGGCAGGGAACAAAAGCTGGCGCATCAATGGGTGCCACGTATTAATTCTGACGTCAGTGGTACCTAATCTAGAAAACTATTTTAATAATAATTTATGTTCCTACATAACATCAAAACAGAAAACAATCCATATATCAGCAAATATATAAATGTATTTTGGTGTCAATCAGATTCATTTTATATTGGAGAAGGTCTCACTGCATGATGCAGCCTATTTTGCACCTTTCCGTTGGGTTGAGGTCATGCAAAAATAATATCGTTTAGGCGTGTTTTTCAACTGCTCAGGTCTGGTGTGCGTGGTCTGCGGCGACACCAGCTCCGGCAAGCATTACGGCATCCTGGCCTGCAACGGCTGCAGCGGCTTCTTCAAGAGGTCCGTCCGGAGAAAACTCATCTACAGGTAAGGAAAATATACACCTTATATTCTACTTACAGTTATTTTTCTATCAAAGGTTCATCATCATCAGAACTCAGAACAATCATCACACTGCAGACCACAGTAAGTACGAATTCCATTAACTTGTATTAGTCCCCTGATTTTTTTTTTTTTTTTTAATCTGTGACTCCTCACAAGAACGCCCATGTACGAGTATGTACAGAGCATGTACAGGGTAACTATATCGCTACCAGATTATGCAACGTTGTGAGGCGAGTTAAGGAGGCTATAGGAAGGGATTTGTTAAAGTGTGCTTTGAAGAGACCCGGATTAAATGTTGGAGGAAAGACAGATGGCGCTAGCTCGTTAGAGTCGGCAAAATGACCCGTTTTCATGAAGCCGACATCAACCGTGAACAGATGTTCCGCTCGTGTCCATCGAGTGCAATTTTTTTTAAATTTTTATTATTGTGACAGCTGTTTCGATGTTTTACTTTGTTGACATCATTTTTTTTTAAATATATGAATATCAACATGTTTCTAAATCAAAGCTTTCCTCATCAGGATAATAGTTTGATTTTTCAGCTGTCTGGCTTTTATAATTTCTTTATTAGATTTGTAGTCACTTTGTCATTATCAATAAAAATACATACATTACATCTGAAAAAAAGAAAACTATTTATCCTGACGAGGAAAGCTTCCCTTTCGAAACATGTTGATATTTACGTATTTAAAAAAGTGGTGTAAACAAAGTTATTCTTAAAAGTTTATTGATAATGATGCCACAAAGTGACTACAAATCTATTGATGAGATTTATTAAAGTTTCTTTATACGAGTACACCGTTCAACTCAAAAAATAATTGTGAATATTAAATTTCTCCATTCTGGGGGGTACTTACAGTTGAAATCTGTTTACCCCGCTTTTAATGGTTGCAGGTTTTTCTTAATTGCGGAAAATTGAAATTGAATGTATTTAAAAATCATTTCAAACATCATCAAAATTAAAATTGGGGGGGGGGGTAAATAAAATCACATAAATAAGTCGCATGGTGGCCTAATCACAGTTTGAAAATGTCTTTTAAAACCGAAAGAGCTGTCACAATAGCAAAATATAAAATTCTTGCAGGACTTAATAAAGATATTATTAAATTTTACTTACTAACTATTTTTTTTTTAAATTAATTTAATGGTTAATTAATTAAACACAATGGCTAATAATTATTAATTAACGCTTTTGAATTACTAGATGTTTTTAGTATTTTATGCGTTACTACTTATGATCGGAAAAGGATAACAATGTCTTCTTTTTTAAATGCAGATCGTGATTTCTTAATTTTTTGGTCGTTTGATGACGAACCATCTTCAACGAATCTGTTGACAGCATTTTGGGGATGCGCCTTTGAAATCACATTTTAAAAGCTTCTGGTGAAAAGCTTGGGTTAGGTTTCTACTTTTTGGTTTCAAGTAGGTTACTGATCGTTTTTATGTTTTATTAATTATTAATTAACTCCATCTAATTATTTATTTTTAAAATTTAATATCAATCATGTTTAATTATGATATTATTAAGTTCTGAAAGTATTTTAATATTTATTATTGTGATAGCTGTTTCGGCATTCAATGCCATTTTCAAACTGTGGTTAATCTACATTGCGACGAATTAATTAACCATTGTGATAGCTGTTTCGGCATTCCATGCCATTTTCAAACTGTGGTTAATCTACATTGCGACGAATTAGTTAACCATTGTGATAGCTGTTTCGGCATTCAATGCCATTTTCAAACTGAGGTTAATCTACATTGCGACGAATTAATTAACCATTGTGATAGCTGTTTCGGCATTCAATGCCATTTTCAGACTGTGGTTAATCTACATTGCAACGAAGTAATTAACCAGTGTGATAGCTGTTTCGGAATTCAATGCCATTTTCAAACTGTGGTTAATCTACATTCCGACGAATTAATTAACCATTTTGATAGGTGTTTCGGCATTCAATGCCATTTTCAGACTGTGGTTAATATACATTGCGACGAATTAATTAACCATTGTGATAGCTGTTTCGGCATTCAATGCCATTTTCAAACTGTGGTTAATATACATTGCGACGAATTAATTAACCATTGTGTTTAATTAATTTTGACGGCCTCCATGGTCGAGGGGTAAGGCTCTCGACTACGAATCCGAAGGTCGCGGGTTCAAATCCCGGCGTGCGCAAGTAACTTTTATTTTATTAATTTGTGTTGTTTCACAATTAATTCATTTAAAAATAAAAATAAAATATAGTATATTTGCGCACGTTCCAGAGTGGAAGACACTCTCAGTATCGCCCTGGTGAAAGACCGCCATTCGGAATTGAAACGTTGCTTGAAATGGCTTTCAGCCGTGTTTGGTGACCAGATCTGAATAGCCAGGTATTCCACACCTTCCTCTTCCCCTTCTCCTTCCCCTCCCCAATACCTTCAGCCTCACAACATTCCCCAATTGGGAATGCCATAGTCTCACTGGCTCCAGACGGTTGGGAGCAGTTGGGACTCTTGCGAGGTATTCATATAAAAAAAAATTTAAAAAAGATTATTTTTTTTACTATTTTTTACTTTTTTATAAACTTTTAAATTTTATTTGCATCATAGCAGCGATATTAATCGCGATTGTTACAAAGGAAACAGTAAAATTATTTATTCCCCACTTCCCAGTATGTTCACACTACCAAAACAATATACCTGATTAAAATTAATCAATTAATAAAACATTCTAATTTAAATGCTGGGAAAACATAATACGCACGTAAAAACCTTACAGAACAGAGAATTTTAATTGTTTTCTAACTAAATCGGTTTTACCGGTAATGAATAATTTTAAACACCGTCCAAATTAAAATTGGGTGGGAGTAAAAAACATCGTACAAGTAATTCGTCGCAATGTAGATTGACCACAGATTGAAAATGGCCTTGAACGCCGAAACAGCTGTCATAATAAAAAAAAACTAAAATACTTGGAAAACTTAATAATAACATTATTATATTTGATTTACAATAAATTTATTAAAAAAACAGTTTGGTATCTACCTACTGAGTTGTGTCGTCATCTAGTAGGTACTGCAAACTACCAAACTGTGTATTTTACTGTTCCATTTCACACCATATAACCTGAAACTACCACCGGAAATACTACATTCGCTTCCTTCTATTTGCTCAGTCAGTGGATCTGTACTGTATTAGTGGGCGTTTAAACGTTCATAGTGATAATTTTTAATCACTATTTAGATGATTTTGTAGATTCACTGCAGATATCTTGATAACAATGAGTACGGAAATCTTTTCGCTAGTTTACACCTTTGTTGATTAAAATTACCCCATCCACAAAAAATCTAGGTACAGATACCTATATGGTACATTCGCCCGGGTCGTATTTCGCCTGTGATAGTATTGACGATTTTTTATTAACATAATATGACTTTAAATAATAATAAATTTACTAAAGTTTTCAAAAGTGCTAGACTCTAGAAATGTTTTTCTGTTCATTGGTCAGAAGTAAATTGGAATATGCTGCCACATTATGGAATCCTCGATATAAGGCTTACACAGATTTAGTAGAAAATACACAGAACGAGCTGATGTGTAGCAGGCCTTGCTCGACTACAACAATTGATTTGACAGCGAAAGTAACTATCTCCAAATAAAGAAACATTCATTTGAATATTTTATTTCATTCCAAACGTAAGTTTTAAGTAGGTACCTACTCGTGTTTTCCATTTTGAAAATATTCTACCCAAAAAAACTTTTTCTTTTGAATATGGAATTTGTGGCTAACCAAAGTGTTATATCTATGGCTTAACCCAAATAAAACATGTCGAGTTCAATGTTTTTAATGCAATTTTAAAACGTTATAGCAACATTTTTACATGTTGGATTTCATTCAAACTACTCTATAAACCTTCCCAGCACTAATAAGAAAAAAACTGTGCTATAATAAAAAAAAATAGATATAACACTCTAGTTACCCACAGATTACATATTCAAAAGAAGAAAGTTTGTTTGGGAAGAATATTTTTAAAAGGGAAAACTCAAGTAGGTACCTACTTAAGAACTTTATTATTTAGATATATTTTGAAAAAATAAATGTTTGGAATGAAATAAAATTTACGAATGAATGTTTCTTTGTTATAGTCGTCACAATACATTACTTTCCCTATCAAATCAATTATGGCACCCAAACGACAAGCAAGAACTTCATAACTTTATTCCAAACAAAAAATCCCGAACAAGGCCTGGCACAGATATAATTCTTGATATCACATTTTCTCTGCACTTCTCCAGATCACCTCTTCACACACACTTTAATCCCTTTTATTATTATTAATCACACCTACACTCGTCAGTTAAGAAGCATTCTTATCCCAGATAAAATTACTAAGATTTTGTAATAGGTAATTTAACTATGTAAATTGGAATAATTTGATACATAATTTGTAATTAAAGTGCTTTGTATATGTCTAAATAAATAAATAAAATACGTAAATCAAAAAAGGATCATTTTTGAAAACTCGATGAGCATTGAATAAATGTTTTACAGAAAATATTATAAAAGTATAAATAGAAAAACGCCGAACTAGAGTTTTCTGAAATTACCAGAAGGTTGCGATTTTCAACAATCGCCACAAATGCCTTTCTCAAAATACGAAGATAATCTTGATTGGATGCGAGCGTGGCGGAGTGGTGGCATGATGGGCAAGAAAGGGACGGTCTGTGTCGGGTCAGAGAGTGAGATGATTTGATATGTTGTGTACTGGCTGTTGGCTGGATGTTGGGTGGACGTTGGGTGGCTCTCACGCTAGACTTGATAGATCCGGCGGTCAATAGCTCTACTGCTGTGCTAATGCCGCCTTTGTTGTTCTAATCCTATTGGCAGGATGGAACTGGGAAAATCAACACGTACATTTTTCTTATTGGAAAACTCGTGCTTCTTCTCATGTTGTTCAAAATTAAAACAAACATTTTATTCTGAAAAAGTTATGTTTTGATAAAATGTTTCATGATTACCATAATCCTTCATCGTAGTAATCGGAACATAACCCAAAAACAATCGTACTCTTATTGGTTCATGTAATAGCTATACACCTCAAGAGGAACGGCTGCGCGGCCTGTTTTATACAAAACAAAATTTTGGATTTGAGGCCAAAATTCTTACCCAAAACGACCTTTTTTATCAAATATCTAGTACGGATTAGAAGTTTTATTGTTTTTTTTTATTTTTATTTATGACATAAGCCATTAAATAAATCGATTTTTCATAATTTAAAGACAACAGCAATTATTTGGGGGTTAAGGTGATTAAAAAATTTTTATTATATATAATTTGATATAATAAAAATAAATTAAAAGTGTTAAAATCAGCATTACGATGGTCTTAAATTTGAATTAAAAATGACTAATTCACTTTGGAAAACAAATTTTGCAGTACATAATTTAAAAAATTATATCGAAAAAATGATTTTCTTTAAATTTTGTACAAAACGTATTTACATAGCAAATATGAAAAAAATACCATTAACCCGCAAATAATTTCCGAAGTTGCCTCTAAAATCATGAAAAAATGATTTTTTAGGGCCTATATTTCATAATTTAAAAAAAAAATTAAATGCTTCTAATCCGTACTAGATATTTGCTATACCTTTAATTTAAAAAAAAACGATCATTCAGTTTCTGTGGGTATTTTGATCTCCAACCCAAAATTAAATTATGTAAGAAATAGGCAACACAGCCGTTCCTCTTAATGGTTAGATAAATTATTAGTTTGATGTGATGAATTCCTTCGCAGTTTTCATGTGCAAAATAAAACACCTTTTCCATATTCTTAAGTTCTTTGTCCTTGTGTGAAAGCAGTGGCGTGCAGAGCATATAGTTTTAAAACATGTGCCTACCCTGAAAAAAACGATCAATTAAAATAAATTAAAGGATTATGCAAAAATGCGACATATTCCGTATCAGCGTTTTTTAATGTCGCGAATTCGGTAAGGAACTTCATTTATTCAGTTGGCCACAACAATCAACGAAATTTTGTAAAAACTTGCACATGAACGTGCCTGCGTGGACGCGATTTGCTTTAAGTGCGCAGTAGGCTTGTCGAACGAAACATAATACTGTGCTTTATTATGCGTGCAGTCTAAGGCCGCTCTCTGACAGTCCGGTAGGGAATCGACATAAACCGGGTGCAGCAAAAATGCACGAAATGTTTCACGATATTTCCTCCATTGGCTCTTCGACGGGTCTGCAGTGATTTATAGCCGCCAGTAAATTGTTTTTAGATTTCTGTTATGACATTTACCGCTGAATGTTATCGGATTCAAAGTCAAAATCTAAAAATGTCGAGTGAATCAAGTGAAGACGAGGCTCTGGTATGCTATTTATTCCTTCGAACGAAACAAAAAAGGGAAGGAGGGTTTAGGTCCACCCCTACAACGAATGTAACATTCATTATAGGTTATTTATTGCTGCCAGGGAAGTGTCCAGAGATGATGTCAAATTTCGACAAATGTACCGAATGTCAAAAAAAAAACATTCCAAGAACTGATCCAGCACGTTACTCCATATATAAGAAATCTTCCTATTACATAACAAATTTTCTCCACTGTCCCCTTTACTGCATATTCCGGTAATTTATAGTTATAAAGGCGTGCATATTTTTTACCGCCATTATTAGCCGAAAATTCACACCCGCTCCATGTTTGAACTCAAAGGATGAATGGCGCGTAAACGATCGAAACGCAGTGCATAGATTTACTGATTGCGTGTTTACCGAGAAGCTACTGAATTGTTATACCACAAGCGTTCTCATTTATAGTAATTAAAGTAATCATTAATCTATACAATATCATATCAATGCCTTTTCCGAAATGAATGTCCAAGTGTTTTAATTATCTTCGTTAAAATAAAATACTTCGGCCCTGTTCTCTGCTCAATCTTCGATACGTTCGAAACCACGAATGATGGTTTCGTGTAGGTACCTACTCTGTACTCAGTACTCTGCTTCAATATAATACGGCAAAGGGTAACTAATTGCTTTGCCCACTTCGCCATACCCACAGAAGGGAGCTGCTAACAATTTGCCAAAATGCTAAGCTTTATCGAATTTACAAATATGTGGGAGAGAACTTTCCTTATTTTACGGGTAGAAATGCGAGCGGTCGTGGTTACTTAACCCAACGTGAGTAATGCTAATTTATTTGGGTTATTTCAAATGTTGACATTAAAAAATATATGTTTTAAATCATTGAAGATAATATTGACAACTCTCAAAAAGCAACATTAAACCGAAAAGATACAAAAAGATATATATAGCAACATTCATATTACAATGAGGTTTATAAGGTCTAATAAGTTATTCCAAAATTAAATATTAATCCTAGAATTTAAAAAAAAGTCAATAGATTTAAAAAAAAAATAAAATTATATGAATACCTCGCAAGAGTCCCAACTGCTCCCAACCATCTGGAGACAGTGAGACTATGGCATTCCCAATTGGGGAATTTTGTGAGGCTGAAGGTATTAGGGAGGGGAAGGAGAAGGGGAAGAGGAAGGTTGGGAATACCTAGCAATTCAGATCTGCTCACCAAACACGGCTAAAAGCCATTTCAAGCAAACGTTTCAATTCTGAATGGTGGTCTTTCACCAGGGCGATACTGAGAGTATCTTCCACTCTGGAACGTGCGCAAATATACTCTATATTATTTTTAAATGAATTAATTGTGAAACAACACAAATTAATTAAAATAAAAATTACTTGCGCACGCAGGTATTTGAACCCGCGACCTTCGGATTCGTAGTCTAGAGCCTTACCCCTCGACCATGGAGGCCGTCGATGTCCCATATAAATAATAATCGGATAGGTATATCCAAGACACTATCACAACATTACAAATATATTCGGGTATAATCTTGCAGCGATAAAAAGATAGCAGCTAAAAGTATATGGGAATTAATTGAACATAATATAAAAAGTTCTTAGAAATCGATGTACATTTTTATAATCTAATCCATGTGCATGTATTTTTCTCCTTTCTATCTTCTACTTCCTATTATATATTTTTTTCAATTTTACAGCATGTTTATACACTAAATCCATATGTTTACACTAGACTTCATACAAAGTAACTATACTGTATTGGTCACCATGAAACAGGCAGCCGCCTAGTATGGTTATCTAATGTATAATAATAATAATAATAGTTGTATGACTTGTATAGCGCCGTTTTTGTGCGAAATCACCTCAAGGGCGTATCTACTCTATGTAAATGTCTTAATTATATATTATGTACTTTATAAATAAATATAAAATAAATAGATGTATTATACCGATTAAAATTACGGAACGGTTTGGGGTAGCTATAGCTCAGTGGATTAGAACGCAAATTCCCGGATAGAGCATGATGTCCTGGGATCGAGAGGAACCGTCCGATACTTCAAGACCGAACCTCAGTTTATGCCTCCAGCGGGAGATAAATTGTTAGGACGCCGATTTTTGGCGGCTGGAAATGTCAAATTCATGTTTTATATCAAATTCAAATTCACACATTTCACTTCTATGGAAATTACGCCGCTGTCGGACGCGTGGTCTTTTACTTACGAGAAAAACTACAAATTAAGGCGATGCAATTGAAAGTAACGCAAAATCACGTGTTTTCGGTTTGAGAATTTGATGGCCCGGAAATATCATAGATGGATTAAATAAATGCTGCAAGTAGAACACATCTTTCGTTTAAGAGTCCAGTTTTTTGGTGTGTATTTTTATAAGCCTGGAAAAAAATAAAGTATCACACCTCACAAATCTCCTATTTACAAACCCTTTTCTGGAATTTTCGTATTTTTCATTGTAGCAAATTAAGTTTTTTAGACTATAACTGAATAACATTTTAATATTTATGCCTGAGCTTTACAAAATAAAATAAAACACTCATTGTGCTGATTTTTTTTTTACGTGAATCGTAACATGCGGCCGATGTTAAGCAGGAATTTTAACCTTGTCGCCAGCTGCATAAGGAGCGCGTAATTTTGTTTTAGCCAGTGGATCGCCTTAAGAGGAACGGAACCTTAAGAGCAACCTGCTTCATACAAAACTTAATTTTGGATTTGAGGCCCAAATATTCACCTAAATCTAATGATATTTTTTTCATCATAAATATCTAGTGCGGATTAGAAGTATTTTTGTTATTTTTGTTTTACATTATGAAATATAAGTTATTAAAGGAATTGATTTTTCGCGATTTAGAGGCATATTTAACAATTATTTAGGGGTTAACGGTGATTTAAAAAAAAATGTTTTACCCCTTCTGCTTTGAAAATATAATAAATAATACGTTGGAATACAAATTTGCAATATATAATTTAAAATGTCGCCCTTAAAAAACGGTTTTTTTCAAATTCTTTGTTTTTAAATTTTTATATACGTAATCATATTTACATAGCAAATGCGATATTTTTTTTAAAAACTACCATAAACCCGGAAATAATTTATAAAATTATGAAAATTGATTTTTTTTCATGGCCTAATGTAAAACAAAAATAAATAAAACACTTTATTAGATATTTACTAAACTTTTAATTTAAAAATACATTATTCGGTTTGAATGGGTATTAAAATCTTAAATTAAGTTATTAAAAGCATTAATGTCAAACCTTTGAAAAATTTCACGTAGTTATACCGTGCAGAAATGTTTCCGATGTTGAAAAATGGTTAATAAATACGTTGTTCCACGCTATAGAGGAAATTATGTCAGCAAGCCTAAACAACATACCTTCAAGTTTCCACAAGATTCAATATTGCGTCAGAAATGGATTAACGCTATTCGACGTGACTTTACATCAAGAAAATATTCTTTAGGTAAATTTTAAAAAGCTCAATGGTCCAAGTGAACGTTTTTTTTAACAGTATTAGCTGTTTGGTGAAAGAAAAAAATTGGTGGTACTTTCCGAAAGGAAATGATTCTACATCACATTTTAAGATAATTTTATTTTTAAACTTTTTTAATATTTAGCTCTTTACAAGGAAAACATACATGCAATTTTTTTTTGTATGTATCTGAATAATCACATTGTACCTACTAGATGTTAGATATGTAAAATAATAGAATAAAAACGTTGGTTTTCCCATAGTATTGAAAAATGTAGTTCCACTTTATTAAACTTTTGCATTTTATTGCCAAGCTGTAATTGTCGGGACTAATAGCGACGAAGTCGATTATTATAAAAAAAATAATCCTCTACGTCAACCTTTCATCTGAATTAAATTGATCACAATATTTTTGCATAAAAGCCAGATGGTACCTAGAAGTATATTGTACTGTTGCCAAATGAACCACCTACTTGATAAAAACTACGGCTCCAGCAACAAAGACAGATTACAATCCAATAACCAGCGAACAATATAATGTGGATTAATTTGACAAGATACAATATAACCCCGATGACCCCCCAATGGCGGCCACTGAACACCGTTTGTCGCGGGTGGCTCTGAGGCCGCCATTGAGCGGTCGCTAATCGCATTATTTTATCTGTGGCGAGTTTTTGGCGCGGATAATCAAGTGCGCGGGCCAACTGTCAAAATACGCGCGAGAATAGGGCGGGAAATTTAGGAATCGCTTTACATCTTCATTAATTTTATTTGCAATATTAATTACGGTTGGGATGTTTCGTCCTCCGTCACGACGTTATGCTTGACGGCTAATGAAAACTTAATAAAAAACTGAAACGGGTCGGGTATCATCGTTTTAATGAAACCGATTCAAAATGGCGTCGATTTGATTGTCAATCGAATGTGACGGAGGTTGAATCACTGCGACCAAAACGTTCAATTATTCGGATGTTGGATACATTTTATAATTTTCTTGATAAATAAATTAGTTATTTGAAGAATGAGGAACTCCAGTGAAACATTTTATTGATTAAAAACTATACATTTTTTTTTCATATAGATCAATAAATGCTGATTCTGAATTTATAAATCGTTATTTAAAAGTGAATAAAAAACCATCTCATCAAAACGCCCCGTTTCTTTACCATTGGAACGACGTCAAGCGATTGTTTGCGCCTAAATTCTTTCTGTGTTACCGTGTGACGTCACAAAATCCCTCCCCGACTCCGGCCGTTTTGGTGGGTTTAAAAAAAACAAACCTAGTGAATTAACTTAACTATGACAACAAACTTAAAAAATAAATACTACCTACTGGTCTATAAGTTAGAGGGTCAACATCGATTTTTTTTTAATTGTACTGGAGTTTGGTGAAATTGTGCATGTTTTTGCGTGAAAATTACTAAGTAAATATAACTTTTTAAACTGTCAGTTGCATGAGCTATAGAGCTTTAGGTACTTATTTAAATTTGACATAATTTCTAAAAATAACAACTAATTGATGATTATAACCCTCATTGCAATATTATTTAATATTAAATATTAACAAGTAATAATATTAACAAGTCTCAAGGTTCTGTCTTTTAACAACGCTTAGAACGAAACATGAAACCGAAAGGACACAGAAAAGAGTTTGGAGAAAAGAATGGGAAAGAGGGTGGGGGTAGCCGAAGCTCAGTGGATTAGAGCCCAGGGTCCCAGATACACCATGAGGTTCCGGGTTCGAGTCCCAACTGCTAATATTTGTCTTTTCTGTGTCTTTTCGGTTTCATGTTTCGTTCTAAGAGTTGTTCATATTACCTTCAATAATTAAAAATAATATTTGTATTTACTTCTGCTTAGTCACAGAATTCATTACACGGTGTTATTTATCTATTGAAACAATTATATGGAAAACACCGTTACGATGAATAATAATTGATCTTTGAATACGGCAATACCCGTCCTGTTTACACAGATGGCGTAAGTGTATGATCTGACGGAGTACCTGGTAGAAACAATAAATTACTTGGTGGTGAGATGCACGCATTACCTACCACATTCTACAGAGCGGGGTTAAAAAAACTAAGCAGTGTACAAACAGGATGACAATGTCTCACAACAGTTGAACTCTCGACGGTCGGACGACAAAAGAACAGAATGTGTCAGTGCCCCGATATGTATATTCAGCATTTATAGATATTTGTGTGGTTATGATGATTCCAAGCATAATAATAATGTTGAATCAATATTATGACCAACACAACAAATGACGATGACTTCAAATGAAGTCATTTGAAATGCTACACACTTATATACCTGCTGGTCATTTTTTAGTCACTGTACGTTATCAATGGATGTGTGGGTACTGATACACGTCATTGTCTGGAGCCCCAAAATACCTGAAAAAACCTTTGACTCTGTGCAGAAACGGGCGATCCATTTTATAGATTCCCTATTAACAAACGGATTACAATCCTTAGAGCAGGCGTCAGGTGGAAATGTTGTTGTTGTTCTGCCGGTATTTCAATGCTCAGAAGAACTGGTGTCATTAATCCCTTCAGAACACACTGCATAGTCTGGAAACATGCCAAATTCGCGCTCAACATTTGTACATTTGTACTCGTTTTTGAGTTTAACAGCCTGTGGAACGATTTTCCGGTCTCTGTTCCCTCCCTCCAACAACATAATTCTTTTCATGATCCATTTTCACTCCTTCCTATCCCCAAAAAGACCCTCCACACACCATCCTCAAACATGAGAGAAATTATTTTCCTCCTATGTCAATGGAAAAAAATTGCGTATATGAGACCTTTCCACGCGAGAAAGAGACAAAGTTATATAGCCTCTTCAAGCCAGAAAACAATTTCTTAATACAGTATTGGTATACAACGTTTTTTTTCTTAGCAACGCTTAATTAGTAGGTAAATCTTGAGCAGATGTTTTCTATCATGCTTTTGAATAAAACTACTTTTACTACCAGACGATACTTTTGCCAGGTGGCAAAAGTATCGTCTGCGGAAAAATGTAAACCAAAAATTATGCATCTTGTGTAAATCTCACTTTTCGAGATTTTTTGAGATTCAGGTATCACAAAAAAATAGGTTTCACGATTATATGGTGATACATTACCGATAATTCCATACAATCATATAGATACAATGAGACTGGTAGACACTTTCAGTACCGCTCTGGTGAAAGACCACCATTCAAAATCGAAACATTGCTTGAAATGGCCGGAATTTGTGAACAGATCTTTTTAGCAAGGTACTTCGGAACCATCACCTTTCCTATCTTCTTCCCCTCCCCACTACCGTCATCCTCACAAAATACCCCAATTGGGGATTCCAATGGCTCCAAACGGTTGGAAATAGTTGTGATTCTAGTACGGTATTCACAAAAAATAATAAAAATAAAAATAACGGTAAATATATAAATAAATCAAACAAAGATGTTGTAACCGACGTGATCGTTTGATCGTAATTATCATGATTCTTAGGATTCTAATTTTGCGACATTATGTTGATACAAGCCATAAGTGCGGGAAACACCGATTTATTCTAATCCATAATACGGTACACGAGGTCTGTTTACCTGAGGGTAATTTACAAACGCCCGGCTTTAAATCCCGGGAATTTCGCAGTCGCCAGAAAAAGGCAGTTACGGGGATTAACGGCGAACTAATTAAAAGCCACCGAGCCACAGTTCGTAGTTTACGAAGGAACCCGAAGAATAGTTCGGATGTGATTAAAAAGGGGGACTTTGGTCGAAGCAAAGTCAGTAGTGGACAGAGACGAGTGAGTAGAGACCGTCCGGCCAGTGGTCGTAGTCGAGACTCCCGTCTCCTACAAAGCAAGCAGGCCACTTGCATCCCCAGCCTGAGACGCTGCGAGAAACTTCGGCAGGAACCGCCGAACCCCAACGCCCACCGTTCGAGTGCAGTCGAGTGCCCTTCGCCTCCTGCCCTCCAACGCCGTGATCCCATCAAGGCACATATCCACCACCGCAGGGGTCACACTCGGACGAGCAATCGTGACTCGTACCCAGTCACATCTTGTAACCATACAAAGTCTTTCACTTCTCCTGCCTCCCACCTGAAGGATTCCTGGACCTGCCTCAAGGATAGTCGGCCCCGTACCCCCAGAAGCATAGAAAGTGACTTGACCAGCACCCTACATGTTTACAGTCTTGTAACGACAATGGTCGCTTACAGGTGGTCCTCTCGAGCACGGATCAAGTCACATAGTGATCCCCGGACTACGGATCTAGTACCCAGCCGCTACCCAGGTGATCTAACAAGATGTCACCGGCCGTTACCCAGAAGTGTACGGCCACACAAGGCGCCCCACAAGGCTCCACACAAGGCGCCCCACAACGCTCCACACAAGGCGCCCCACAACGCTCCACACAAGGCGCCCCACAAGGCTTCACACAAGGCGCAGAGTACCGGCTTCCAGCATCCCACGTCGCGATGCACGGCCAAACGACCCCTCTGCAGCCCTGTCAACCGCAGCCCACAAACGCGAACGCGACATTCCCGGGTCAAACTACAACGGATGACTCGGCGCGTCGAGCCCAAAATTGGGCGAAGAACAGAGCGGACCCGCTCTCCCAGATTGCTGCGTTAATGGTGGAAGCATTCCGCACATTACAAAATGGCGGAACACAGCGGCCGCAGCCGGAAATGTCCAGCCCAGCACGACCCGCAGCGCTCGACACGTCATACGCCGGCGGAGCTACATCGGACCTCGCTTCCCACGGCCACAAGCGAAAGGATGCTAGCCGCCGGTACGCTGTAGGGCCCGGTCTTACGCCCCCTGCCCCCGCAGCGCCCGGTGCATTACATGGCAGCCCAGCTGCTTACAACCTCACTCCCCGCGGGCTCGAACGGAATGACTATAGTTACAATTCTGTAGCGCTCGGCGCTGCAGTCTCTGGCCCCGCACCCCTCGGCCCGGCACCCCTCGGCCCGGCACCCCTCGGCCCGGTTACCATCGACCCAGCGACACACGTTCCCGAACAAGCAAGTACGGCCGCCTGGGATTCTAGAGCACGAGCTGTTACGGCAGCGGCTCTAGCCACAAATACCGACACGACACGGAGCACAGTAGCCTCTGCGGATTCCAAGAAAGAAATAATCCGTCGGATGCGAGCAGAGTTGCAAGAAATAAGAAAACGAAAGAGGCAGATCGAGCAACTGATCGCCGCGTCTGGGCTCCCTTTGCTGTTGAGCACTGACACAAACCCGGAAGTGCGCAGCCTTGCACCGCCCGATCCCGAAGTATCCGGCGCTGCACCCGGCCCTGCTATAGGCGGGCCCCGTCACAACAACTGCTGCCCGGAGGTGCGCAGCCTCGCACCGCCCGATCCCGAAGTATTCGGCGCTGCACATGGCCCTGCTATAGGCGGGCCCCATCGACATGACAATGACTGCCGCCCTGAAGAATGCAGCATCGCATTGCCTGACCCCAAAGTGTCTGGCTCTGCTCACGGCCCTGCTATAGGCGAGCCCCATCTACTCGACAACGACGGCTGCCCTGAAGTGTGCAGCTGCGCATTGCCCGACCCCGAAGTGTCTGGCTCTGCTCACGGCCCTGCTATAGGCGGGCCCCATCTACACAACAATGACTGCTTCCCTGAAGTGTGCAGCCTCGCACAGCCCGACCCCGAAGTGTCTGGCTCTGCACACGGCCCTGCTATAGGCGAGCCCCATCCACTCGACAACGACGGCTGCCCTGAAGTGTGCAGCTGCGCAGTGCCCGACCCCGAAGTGTCTGGCTCTGCTCACGGCCCTGCTATAGGCGGGCCCCGTCTCCATGACAACAACTGCTGCCCTGAAGTTTGCAGCTGCGCATTGCCTGACCCTGAAGTGTCTGGCTCTGCCCACGGCCCTGCTATAGGCGGGCCCCATCCACTCGACAACGACGGCTGCCCCGAAGTGTGCAGCTGCGCATTGCCTGACCCTGATGTGTCTGGCTCTGCTCACGGCCCTGCTATAGGCGGGCCCCGTCTCCATGACAACAACTGCTGCCCTGAAGTTTGCAGCTGCGCATTGCCTGATCCTGAAGTGTCTGGCTCTGCCCACGGCCCTGCTATAGGCGGGCCCCGTCTCCATGACAACAACTGCTGCCCTGAAGTGCGCAGCCTCGCATTGCCCGACCCCGAAGTGTCTGGCTCTGCTCACGGCCCTGCTATAGGCGAGCCCCATCTACATGACGATGACTGCTGCCCTGAAGTGCGCAGCCTCGCACAGACCGACCCCGAAGTGTCTGGCCCTGCTCACGGCCCTGCTATAGGCGGGCCCCATCTACCCAATGTTGTCTGCTGCCCTGAAGTGTGCAGCTGCGCATTGCCCGACCCCGAAGTGTCTGGCTCTGCTGACGGCCCTGCTATAGGCGGGCCCCATCTCCACAACAATCACTGCTGCCCTGAAGTCTGCAGCTGCGCATTGCCCGACCCCGACGTGTCTGGCTCTGCTGACGGCACTGCTATAGGCGGGCCCCATCTCCACAACAATCACTGCTGCCCTGAAGTCTGCAGCTGCGCATTGCCCGACCCCGAAGTGTCTGGCTCTGCTGACGGCCCTGCTATAGGCGGGCCCCATCTACTCGACAACGACTGCCGCCCTGAAGTGTGCAGCTGCGCATTGCCCGACCCCGAAGTGTCTGGCTCTGCTCACGGCCCTGCTATAGGCGGGCCCCGTCACAACAACTGCTGCCCGGAGGTGCGCAGCCTCGCACCGCCCGATCCCGAAGTATCCGGCGCTGCACGCAGCCCTGCTATAGGCGGGCCCCACCGAAGTGATGATAATTGCTGCATTGAGATGTGCGGCCTCGCACTACC
>JAHDVE020007992.1:0-50705 GCA_022606495.2 Halesus radiatus | reverse complement strand
ATTTAAATGATAATGGGCTTCATCACTCCAAAAGATAGTGTTTACCATACGAAATCGCTCTAACATTGACTCGCATAAAATTTTACGTAAATTGTAATAATTAGGTTTAAGCGCTTGCACAATTTGAATCTTAAAAGGGTAAAATTTAAGGTCCTTCTTCAATATTTCGTGCACAATAGTTTTTGGAAGCCATAGGGCAGCCGCTCTCTTGCGCACGGACTGATGCGGATTATCGCGCAAACTGTTCGCAACGAGTTTGAGGTTTTGATTTGTTCTCGATGTCCTGCTGGGCAGCGGCCGTGGGTCGCTTGCCACCGAACTTGTTGCTCGGAACCTCCGCACCCATGATCGAATCAAATCTTCACTCGGGGCGTCAAGTAAACGTCGAATATTGTAACGCACACTAAATCTTCAATGCGCAGTTGCACACGAATCATTAGCCTTGAAATACGCTTCGATTGCGAACGCATGTTACTCTCCCGTACACTGCGACATCGTGACTAAATAACCCGCACGAACGACGAAGCTAATGCGGCTCCCCCGTGGCTACTCCGCTTAGCCGTTAGAGAAATTCGACATTTAAAACCGAATTCTGCCACCGGACCCTGTATACTGTATTAGATTTAAAATAGGTTATTAGTTTGGGTTTAAAGGAAGAAGAAGAAAAAACTTGGCCAAAAACGTGTCTAAATTAAACTTTACAATAGAGAAATTGAATTGAAACCACCTTTATCTGAATCATTGATTTATTCGGTTTTGCAGAATAATACATACACTCTAAACAATTTATCGAGGTGAAAAATGAAATTTATTATTAAAATTTAACAGTTTTGAATAAACATATAAATTACGCAGAGAGGTTTGAAAAATTGAGAATAAGTGAATCATAACTTGACATTGAGAGGTCTGTCGACTTGGCTTTTGATGAAATAAACAGGAGGCAGCACGGTTTCTTCGCAGTGGCATTTTCTACCAGTAACAAAGTCAAAATGTCCTATTTTGGTTTTGCACTGTTCACAATGGAGTCTTCCCTTTGTCCAGTTGCTTTCCTGAACCTTGGCAATTATCCATTCCGGTAGTAAATCATCTTTTAAGTATATCAGCTTATCGTCTAGCATAGATTCGCATCGTATTATTGAAACCCCCGCGGAGGTTTGATTCGTGTCTCCGTGAGGAGAGAGCTGCTCTATTTCGGTATCCTTGAGCAGCACGGCACGGCACTTAAAACATTTGATAGCACTCATTTTGAAATTATTATCATCTTCTCTTCAATACATAACTTAACAAACGTGCTAGTGACTTATAAGAAGTGTCAAACATGTAAACATAACCTAAAAATGTCAAATAATAACCAAAGATATTAGGAGATGGTTGATTTTCCTGTGGCCTGTCGGATATCGGTCATAAAATCCATCACTTGTGTTTTGACATATGCGGATTGCGCATTTATCTATGGTAAAGGGTATGTTGTGTTTGAATTTAAATGAGTTAACTGTTTTGAGTTATTTTGGTAATTTTTAAAATCAATAAAACAATTATTTTTATAAACAATAATTATTAGCCTGAAACACTCATCCAAATTGAAAAAAAACCTTTCCGAGCAAAGATAAATGTCGCCGACAGGACTCGAACCTGCACCCTTCTGATGTCCGGTCAGATGCTCTACCGTTGAGCTACGTCGGCTTATCGCAAACAAAAAAGAAGTTTTTTTTTCATTTTGGATGAGTGTTTCAGGCTAATAATTATTGTTTATAAAAATAATTGTTACCCTTTGCGCTATGCACAAAAATCTTGTCTTAAGTTTTTAAGAACTTTAGTTTATCAATCAATAAAACACTTCATATACACATTAGTACAACCCACATGGCCGAATTCACAGACCTACTTTGCTTCTCAATTCTTAATAATTTCCCCCGACTAGATAGAACTTGAATAAATGTCACAATAGGCAGCATGCATTATTGACGGACCGGAAACCATCACAAAGCTTAGAAAGTTAACCATTATTTTAGAACTTCGGCATAATTTGGCAAAGTACACTTCCACCCGAGGACAGCAATAAACCAAAAAGACCTTAGCGGCCCGCTAGACAATACGGGTCATAAAAACTACCCTTACTCGGACCGGAATGGCCTCGGGAACCGTGGGATCAGTTAAACGGAATTCTGATATTAATTATCCTTGTTCTACCGGTATTTTAATGGAAGATGCTCCGAGGAACTAGCGTCATTGATCCCTTCGGCACCGGTGCATAGTCGGGAAACACGCCAAACGCGCGCCCAACATTTGCACACGGTTGAAATTTGTCACATGAGAACGGGTCGCTTCTACGACTCGTTCTTGTGTTCAACAGCTCGGCTGTGGAATGATCTGCCGGCCTCTGTGTTTCCTCCATCCTATAACATGGGTCTCTTCAAGACCCAAGTTCACTCCTTCCTATCCTCTAAAAGATCCTCCACACAGCATCCCCAAAGATGATATAGGCCTTGAGGGAAATTATTTCCTCCTTGGTCTCCTGTGTGGAGTTACTGTAAAAAAAAAAAAAATTATGATAAGTTACGGAACAGACCTACCAGCGACATCTAGCGGCCGAATTTAGGTAATGGTCGACGCTAGCGCCAAGGAACCGTTACAACATTTCCGGCAGATGGGAACAGGGAGAACTATATCCCTACGACAGATGACATCCAGCAACAGGAGGAGCTGGTCGTCCCAATACAGTTGAGTTCAGAACCCTGGCTCAGGAGGTTGCCCCATCTCCGCTCTTCAGAGAGGACGCCCAGAAAAAAGAAAATACTAGTATGTTTGACATGATGGGGTCATTGGGGTTCAGTGGAAAACAGGTAACTTAGTTGAGTGTCGAGATTTTTTTTATTAATTCACAATGTAAAACACATTCTTAACTAGTAGGTATTGTGGGTTTCACTTAATTACGCGAAAACTATTTCTACGAGTAATCTGTACACGGTCCAGTGGGGAGATTACCAGTCGTCTCGAGGTTGGTGATGAAAGCCTCGGAGAGCAGATGGTACTTCCGGTAGGAGGTTTTGGTGCCGGATGGGCACGAGCCTCAGCTTCTGCTTGACGACCGATTTCAGACGGTTCAAGAGAAAGGTCAGCAGGAGGCCAGAGGCGCTCGACTGTTGTCTGGTGGTGATTCCTACGGCTGCAGGTATGCGCCTTGATGCGCCCCCACGGTGTCGGAGGGCAGGAGGCGAAGGGCACTCGACTGTACTCGAACGGTGGGCGTTTGGATTCGGCGGTTCCTGTTGAGTCAGTGGATATTTCTTCCCGCAGCGTTTAAAGCTGGGGAGGCAAGCGGCCTGCTTGCTTCATAGAAGTTTTTTTTATCATATCTAAACATGACGTCAGGTTCCTTCGGGAACTCGATACTGTGACTAGGTGGCTTATGATTGGATATTCGCACCAAGTTATTCCCCTTGCCTGGTCGCTTCTTGTGGCGAATGCACATTTTCCAGATTTTTTACCTGACGTTTGTACATTAGCCGTAGGTAGACAGACCTCGAGTGCCTTTTTTGGGATTAAGGTGGATCGGTGTTTCCCGCACAAATGACTCGTATCATGTTTAAGAAAAGAATTGGATATCATGTAGTTACAAAAAAACTATATTGTTTGCTTTAGTATAACACGTAATTGAGCATTTAACAAAAAAAAACTATTTTCTTAGTGCGTCTCCATTTGACGATAGAATTTATGTCGTTCTGAAGTTGTAGGCACTTTTCTGGGTTATAATTCTGTACCAGACGTAATGGAACACAAACGAACTGTAGGGGCATGCTGATCCCAATCTGCGCAGAGGGCTGGGAGTGGAGGTAGCGCCACCTACTGTTTCTTCTGCAAGACCCTTATTTACAACTTTTGTAATTCTGCGGGCCTTGTCCGCGTGAAGTTGGTTATTCTGGATCCAGTCCGAGGCAGTAGTCCGATGGGGGTCCAAGGTAAGCGGTAGTCAGAAGAAAACAAGGTGAGTAGATGGGAAGTCGAACACGCAGTGGGCAGAGAAGGTCTTGTCAGGCTGGCGGTCGAAGGCTAACTGCCCGAAGTGGCTTTCGCTGGCTACTTAAGGCGGTCTGCAACGCGCAGACCTACCGCCCCTTGTGGATGCCTGACAAGCCCATCTCTTTCACACCGCCGTACTGCTGACGTTTTTATTCAAGTCCTCATTGTCTGAGGGGTCTGTGAGAACACGCTCGCAACAGACCGTCCGTTACATACATTAACAAAGGCGTCGGGAGTCGGAATCGTTTACGAACAGCAAAACAATATTTATTATTCGATCCGACTGCCTTACAAATTACAACAATCACAATATTCTACATATAACAAATGTGATGACAAAAATGACCGCGTCTAAACATTCTGGGAGAGGCGACAACGTCCAATACAAATTCTTTGGAACAGCTTTATTTTTTGTTTCTTTCTCTTTCTCAATCCATAATCACATATGAACCTGTCTTGGGGAAGTGCAACTAATATTTGTATAGACCCAATAGTAAAAGTACAAAAGACAATAATTAAAATTATTCTTTATGTACCATACTTTACAGATTCTGCTGAAATTTTCAAGCTTTTAGACATAATGACAATTAGACAACTTTACTCAAAATTTGCAATCCTTCATCTTTTCAAATCTAATCATCATATTCCCCTATAATTCCGATCAATTATTTTAACAAGATCTTTAACAAACTACACCCTTAATATCCCATTAAAATATACCATCCACGGACGAAGATATTTTGAATACTATGCAATTAAACATTACAATCACATGCCTACACCTTTGAAACAAACAAGAGCGAATACACCAACACATTTAATAAAACGTAATATCTCGATCAATTCTTCTCCCATTCACATTCGCGTCATATATTCCCCTTACACTTTTTTCTTTGTTAATTCGCTCTGCATGCCCAAACCATCTGAAGGTCCCTTTCTTAATCTTACTCATTAAGCTTACATCAGCCTTGCAATCTTTACGAATCTCAACATTTTTCACACGATCATACATGGTTTTAGCACACATTCGCCTCAGAGATCTTGGCGCTATTACATATTAATAATAATGGTTATATCATAAAAATTCTCTATAAATACATAAATAGAAATGAATAAATCTCATCCGTAAATAGTAAAAATGTACATAATTTAATACCTATGTGGATATCGTTAATAAACAATAATAATCGTAAACGGCCACGGTTAAACCCTTCATATTTCGGCTTACAGAGTACCGGGCCGTCTGCTCTTTCAGATTTGTGAATTTATTGAAGGTTTGTTTGTTTGCTTGTTTCTTTTTAAAATTTTATTATTAATTAAATTCAATGGGAACTTGTACCCGCTAAGCCATTCCAAGTAGCTTGTCATCAGGAGTTTAGTTCAACAATATTATATAATACAACAATAAATAACAATCATCGTACAAATGTAGCGCAAAATTAGAACAATATATATATACATGCGTGTTGTGATCAATGTACCCAAGATGGAAAAAATATTTTTTAAAAAATCATTTGAAAACAGTACGACAATTTTGTTATAGATACTAGACTCCAATTTCACAATATCGATTTAAATAATATTATAATAATATCAAAATATTAACAAGTATTAAACAAATTGAGAAAAAAAAAGCAGCAGCACAGTTTTGTTACTTTATGTTTTTGGTAATCTATGAATTTGTTATGAGAAAATAAAGTTTACTAAATTGCGGAAATGACTCCAGGGAGGCAACGTTCCCGTATGATTTCTTTTGGCTTCTTTGATTTTGCACGGACACATTCATCATACCGGATGAGGCTATTTATTGACGCGTTTTCATGGGTGTACAGAGAATTGCGACCATAAATTTCATAATACGTATACAACGTGTTATACTAATACAGTTTAATTTAATAACAATGTTTTCTCTCTTCCAGGTACAAGTTCAAGTTTGAAGAATAATAGTACGATAAAAAAAATCATAATTTATGAATTGATAGTGTTTAGATTGATATGACGGTTGCTCGGGCAGTTGGTATTATTCTAGGAATAACGCAAAAAGGGAGGAATAGAAATGCGATCTTAGGTAGTTACAAGTAATTTATTTTTATATACGTGGGCTTAGTCTTAAAAGTAGTGTAAAACTTAATTAGACATAATAAATTTAATAAAACTAGATACGCAATTACTTAATTCTACTGTTAAAGTCTTTGTACTTAAAATTAGAGGCTCACTGACTTAGGTAATTTCTTAATTCTACTGTTAAAGTTTTTGTACTTAAAATTAGCGGTTCACTGGCTTATGTTGTGGGAGGAATTATGATTAGAGTCAGGCACTTCCCTTTTTGGTGATGGATGTCCAGAGTATAGTGGCTGCGTTGTATGTAGACTCCTCGCGTTCGCACTACGTATTCGTGTACCTCCGGATCGGGAGTAGGTACAACGCGGCGATAATCAGAGGCCTGGGCGGTCTCCGATGTTGATCTCCGAAGGGCGAAGATCAGCTGCTTCCTTCTGGGATGGAAGCGTAGAATTCTCTCGTCGTCAGAGGACCTGGGCGGCCTCTCCAAGGGGCGAGAATTGGAACCTTCCTGGGCGGAAGGTTTCACTTGGCTGGGTGTCCTGGGCGGTCTACTGCAACCGACTCGTCTGTCCTGGGCGGACTACTGCAACCGACTTTTGCTTCCCCGGTGGAAGACTGCACGCGACTCTCCGTCCTGCGCGGACTCTGGCAATCGACTGTCTCCTAGAGCCCACTGTCCTTCTGTCTATCTGTCTACCTGCATTGTTCAGCGGTCGTTCCATCCGCGGCTCAATTCCCTTGAGGGGATTATCTTTTATTGACGTCTCATAAAATTCCAACGGAATTGCGGGCTTTCCCAAAATAGCAGTTAAGATCATATTATTTTAGTTACGATTTTACCTAACAATAGGCTCGGCTAGCCTTTGTACTAAATTTATTTTATGGCCGGTCTAATCTGGGAATTCCTATTATTTAAAATGCACATTTTAAATCTAAATATTTCGGTGAATTCGGTCAATTATTTTAGGTGATTACAAAAGGCTATATCAAGATCTAGGTGTGGGATGTGTGAAAGGGATTTTTTTTGGATATGCTGTACCTACCTACCTAAATGTGGGTATCGTATATTTTAGTTTGGTGTCAACACTCGTTAGGCAACATTTGCTTGTATGGAACCTTTTATACCATCTCGGCTAACAACATTAACGAGTGGCTGTAAACATACAGAAAAAATCTGTAAAAATATCCCTTAATGACACACTATTGCGTACATTAGTTATTCGTTTTCATTTGTAATCCAAAATAAGTGAATCGATACTCGAATTATATCAGTATTTTAAAATATAAAAAGTTATCTAATGATTTGGAATTTTCATCTTCCTCGAAATTATACAAAATTTTTCAACGAATGTTCTAGTCTAGTGGTCTTATTTCGTGTAACCGAGCGAGCGCGTGAGGGTTCGTCATGACCGGAGCCGCGGTATATTCATGTGACGCTTCGAGCCGCTCGTTCCCTGCCAAGTTCTGTTGTTTCGTTTCGTCCAGTTTCGCTGTTTGTGAGTGTGACAGGTCTGACAGGAAATCCACTACATAATTTATACGTCGTATCAGAATATTATCAAAAGCATAATTACCTGCACAAGACGCGGACGGTTGTCGTTACCCGCCGCTTTTGTTTCCCTGTTTACTTAACGAGTGATTATCATGTGAGCCGGCTGGCTGGAGGTGTGAAAAAAACCTACATTTTTGTGATAATTCAACGATTTAGCATTATCGAATAAATGCTGAAGCCTCTATCGCATATCGTCTGGAATCAGCACTGCAGCTGCTGAATCTCTCACCCTTGGCGTGTCGTAAGTCGCACTGTTTATCCCCCTCAAGTATTTACGATACAATATAATATTTTTTTAATTGCACGCCTTTTTTTAATACAATGTCCCGAACAGACAGCATGGTAAACTTTTAGTTTGCAACAAGTTTATTTGTTTATATTTTATTTCTTGAACGTAAATTATTGTTTATTGGTCCCCATTAGCGCAGGTTGGCTAGGGGTAAAATGTCCTCCAAAACGTCCAAAATAAAAGCGGGGCGGATTATCAAGTCCACGGAAAACTGCAAACGCTTCAAGCAGCGATCAGGTAGGCCGGCATGCTAAACAAAGGAACGGTTTATTGCTAGGCTTCAATTGTTTCCCTAACCCAACAGTTGCCGTAGTGGTATCGTAAAACATAGTGGCTGCAAGTATACATTTCCTTCCCGGGACCCGACTACTGCACGTTGTCGAACTTACCTATTAATTCCCCGGATGCTTCTAGACTCTAGATGATGTTGTTTTATATTGTATCGCTAGTTGCATCTCTCCCACCCATTTGCACCCATATTGTAACACCATACAGTCAGATATCAATATAGAAAACTGCATTTAAAACTACTTACTTAGTAAAGAAAACATTGGTTGATGTAAACTCTGTTTAGACCATGCATGTGTACTCCCAAGTCTTTATCTAGCCATGACCAGTGCTAAATGGTTGTATTGTCGCAAACTGCTGTCTTTAAATATGTTATATTTAGGCTTAATTATTGGAAGGTTTGGAACAGC
The DNA here is from genome assembly GCA_022606495.2 of Halesus radiatus. Classification (NCBI taxonomy): domain Eukaryota; kingdom Metazoa; phylum Arthropoda; class Insecta; order Trichoptera; family Limnephilidae; genus Halesus; species Halesus radiatus. The sequence continues at coordinate 42,082 of JAHDVE020007992.1, read as the reverse complement.
TTTTGCTAATTCTATAGTTAATATGGCTAATCTCGAAATACTGCTTAGATTTTAAAACATTTACTTTTGTTGTTCATTACATATTACTCTGTAAGCACTTAACTGATGTGTAAACATCTATAGATTGCGCAATTAGAGATGACTCACAAACAAACATAGATTGTGTGTATTGATGCATATACACTCCCGACAGTAATGTCCGTGTGAAATGTCACTGAGAAATAACTTTCTGTATCGCATGCTCCTGCTAAAGCTATGGTTTCCGAAGAAAGCGGTGCAGTCATTTTGCGGCCGTGATATGTCGTGATACAGCGGGCGTAACAATAATGATGGAGAATGGCAATCTAAATTTCTAGACAGCATTATTTGGAAAATGAGGAGTCACCGGTAGACGAAAACTATAGTTTGGAAGAGAGTGAGATGTTTCTAAATCATACTAAGTACTTGTTTTATGCTACAAAAGTAACCTAAAAACGAATATGAATTGTAAAACTTAACTATGCTTTAAATCATAGGTTCCCAAAGTGGTCCCTACGGACCCCTGGGGGTCCATTTAGATTTCCAGGGGCCCATGGCAGAGAAAAAAAAAAGAGAGTCCGCGTTATGTAAATGGGGGTCCACGGATCGGTGTTCATTTAGACTGCACGCAAAGTAAGGCACCTTAGTAAATTTCGTTCGTCAAACCCACTGCGCGTTTAAAGCGAATCGCGTCCACGTGGGCACGTTCATGTACAAGTTTATTTTTAAGAATTTTCATACCAACAGCAATGCATTGCGCAGTGAATAAATACCACTTGTTCAGCATTGTACCAAAGTTTCGGACAGACAGGTTGTGAGGGGAGGGGGTCCATGGAAAATGAAAAGAACGCCGAGGGGTTCACGGGGAAAAAGTTTAGGAATCTATGGATGAATTAGAATGCATTGTTTTGGATCTCCGCCGACATAGACTCAATCTATGCGTATTAAGAACTAGCCTGAACTGTAAAACTCTACCCAAGCACCAATTGCATAATCGGTATATTCTTTTTATTAATTATTGCCTATTTAAGTTTTATACATTACGTCCCTGATTTTTTCAAGTATATTTCTGATATTACTCCACAGTTTGAACTCCACTTTTCTAGTCTTTGCTCTTTATTTTATATAAAGCTTCATGATTTTTACAAAATCAATAAAAATTTCATAATTTTCGCTGGTCCCGATCACGTTTGCGCTCATCTCTCTTTTAAATGTTCACCGCTACACGAGAAAAAACGTTCAACAACTGTTATGCAAATGGCGGGAATGCGATTTGTTGTTCCGGTCACAATTGACGCTCTGGAAAACCTGTACCATCTGGTTTGTATAGACAACGTTTTGGTGATATCATTCGCCGCTAGATAACAGCATCGCTTTCTTAGGAAACCGTAACTTAATAAATATATATTCTAAAAAATTTTACAGTTTTTCTAAAAATTTCTCGTCCTGACTCAGATGTCATGGTCAAAAGTGTTATTTCTCTCAAAATTTATGTAAACTAAAGCAGTTTCCTATATTGCCATCTTATCGTAATCGAAAACGGGGTTGCAAGTTAAATAATATTAGTGTAAATACCTTTTTCCTTACCCTACTCACATAACATACCACCAACAACCTTACCCTGCAATTTAAAAAAAAAATTGCACACAATACACTCATTTTTACACAGTGAATTCCCTATTATACTAATAATTACATTGAAATTTTAAAAAAAATCTATATTATTCATCAATTACACATTATCAGGTTCTATAAGTTTATTACTCTCGATTTATGTAAGTTTATTTTATTTCCAACACTGCCGAAAGCCACATTTAAATAATGTTTTGGGGTAACTTGTTAATAAAATCACGACACCCGAGGGTTTTTGTTTAATATGTTGTAATCATTTATGGCTAAACTAAACGTAATACGTGCACTCGGATGGCCCTAATTTTAATATTTTAGAATGAAACACTTTTAGCACGTAATGCTTTTAAATATCGAAATTAATTGTTTGTTGGTGGGGGTGTACACACGGAATATGAAATGGAATAAATTGTTGCTCTAAATTTAAATCTGAAGTTCTTCAAGAAACATAAAATACTGTTTTCTTTTTCCATAATTTATTGTAATTTTATAAGTTTCTTGAAAGACTTGAGCTCTATCTACAATAACAAATCATTCCATTTCATATTCCGTGTGTACACCCGCCAACAAATGATTTATCTCAATATTTAAAAGTATTAAGTGCTAAAAGTGTTTTTTTTTTTTTCTAAAATATTTGAATTAATGCCAACTGTGAGTGTATATCACGTTTCATTTAACCTTCATAATAAAACCACAAACCTAATAATGTGACGCATGAATTTATCATTATTAAAAAGGGCATGTTGTGATTAAACGTTTTAAAATGAAATAACATATTTGCCAATCTGTCAAATGTTAACTGGTATTGCCATCTGCTGAAGGCTACTGTAAGCATATTGCAGTGGTGGCATTGCTGTATCGTCAAAGGTAGATTGTGCGTAGTTTTTTAATTCGGGTTTGATTTATGAATTGAATATTGAAAAAGACTATTTTATTATTATCTTCCGCTAATTGTTTTGGCCAACTGGATGAATGAGCGTACAAGTTCCTCGCCTGTTCGTGTATGCTATCTATTGTATAACAGGCTTGGAATACTCAGAAAACATAATCACTTTAAAAAGCAAAGGTAAAGGGTAATTCTTTAAAAATACGTTTATTGTAAAAATTCACCTTCTTTTTCCGTAAGAATCTGAAGGTGTTTCTCAGGAAAGGGTTTTTTTCAATGATGACAAGCGACTTTATTGTTAGATTTTGAATTAAATAACAGTATAAGATAGAAATAAAAACTACCGACTGATAATTTATCTATAATCCCAAATATTCCAGCCCCTACGGGCCCCAATAGGAACTTGTTTTTTGCCGACGGTTTTTAATAAGAAAAATGCCAAGACATAGTTTATATAAAACAAGATTTGAATGCTCTGGACGTGGGTTAAAGTTTCATAAACAAGGTCATCACAAATATACAATATATATTAATAAAATTAAAGACACGTATCAAACCAGAAGCCGTAGCAGAAATGATTTGACAATCCCAGTGAGTGCTACCACAATGTACCAAAAAACACACCTATCTTGGACCAAACATCTACAATAAAATCTCCCCGAGGTTAAAAACTGCTAATTGTCAACTTAGCTTTTATGTATTTTTTTAATAGTACATAATTTTCATTTGTTTTTTTTTGTTTCTTTCTTCTATATCTTCATTTTCTTTTTTTTCTAGTACAATTTCAGAACCCACCGAAAAGGGCTTCAACAATAAATTATAAATAATGTGACACCTCACAACTCGATATTTTGATACCCACCACATATTTAATTCCTCAGAACAGGCAATATGTCCAGCTAGGAATTAATATCGACCAGGCAAACATAATGCAGCTTCAACTTACATGTACCTAATGATGTACTCAATTGATGATAAATTATTTTGTTTTGAATACAAATGTTCCCAAGTCTCTTTTCGTGTCCTTGAAAATGCATTGTGTTAATATTAATTATTATTGTGCTTCCATGGAAAAAATTACTTGAAGCTTAGCTAAAAGAGATTTTAACAACTTTAAAAAAAGAATTCTTCACCCAAATAATTGTTAATTCATTATGCTTTCCATGGATGCCACTGCCAAACACATTTTTGGATGAGTGTTTTGAAACATACCGGTGGTGTTGGAAACTAAAAAAAAACGGTTTATAAAAAGGTTAACACCTTAAGTGGAGGGATCATTATGTATCTAATTTCAAAACGAACATTTCATTATGTAAAAATTTCTAGTAATGTGAGAAACGTGTTTCACAGCGTTTAGTGCAAGCGGTATAGGATGTGTTGTGTTTCCTGCAAAACAACTAGAGTGATGTAGTCAAAAGTAGGTAGGTACCGCCACAGTCCGGTTGCAACTAATTAAATTATTAATTCGGCAAAGTTTATGGAAAAAATTGTTTGAACACAAAATTGTTGTTTTTTTTTCTTCATCTGTTATCTTTTATTTTCTTTTATGGTGTGTATTTCTTAGGGTAGGCATAGCTTTTCAGCCTGTATGGACTGCACGCCACTGGCGTATTAGGACTATATAGTTAAACCCGGTTTAGTCAATGTTTTGGGAACTAAACCATGTTATAAGAAAAAAGCCTCTTTTTACTTTTCATTTAATTTGAAAGAAAACTGATGTCGTCAGACAGGCCAGTGAAATTGATATTTTCAAAAAAGAATTACGATATTTGAAAATGTTTGCTCAATTTTATCAAGTAAGAACAAATTGAGCTTAATTCTAGCACATGTGACTTAAAAATAGAAAAATAGAACTACGCGTGAGGATTTTGAATAGATCGGATAATATTATTAAAATTTCTCATGGTAAATAGTATTATGTGTAATTATTTTGTGGCGTCATTATTAATATACATAATTAATAAGTATTTTGTTAACACCACTCTTTTTAATGCGTAAATATCTACATGTTTCAGAAGCAAAGCTTCCCTTATCAGATATAAAAAAATGATTATAAAATATTAAATAATAAATTAATTAAATATGCTTATTAATTTACATTAATAATTATATTATGAATACAAGCGGGCCTCGACTGTCGCACATGATTGGTTCCTGAAAATGTGTGCCAAAGTTAAATGTTCGAAAGTAGAGGGATGTAAAAAAAAATTAATTATTTATCAAAAGTTACTAAGTACATATTAAATAATAATTATATTCTCTTAATAAACTTGTCAAGGGTTAGTTGTATTTTACTACTTTTTTTCTTTTCTTCATAGAGAGTTCTGTAACATGCAGTACTATTATGGATTGCCCCACGCACTTGAGATATGCGTTCTCCATTGGGATCACATTCTTCCATAATATTCAAAAATGTCTCGAGATGCGTAAAAGCTTCTTTCATGTTTTTCATTGTTAAGGTCCTGATGATTTCTTCTGGTTCTTCTTCCTCACTTTTAATTTGTATACTATTTTCGTTCTCTTGTCGGTCCATTAGAAATTCATTAGTCAAGGGTTCACAATGAGATTCAATCATCTCATTAATATCTTCACTGTTAACATCTAGATTTAGTTCGTTCATTAGGTGAACTATTTCAAGTGTGATGGTTTCTGGAGTTTCATCAAAATTTATAAAATCACTCTCATTTGTGGGCGTAGTTGCTTCCGTGAACCTTTCATTCTTGACTCTTTTATTTCAGCCCATATGTTATAATTCTTCCAGAAATCTCTTAATGTGGGCCCACCTTCCGTGTCAGTTGCCTCGATAGCCTGATTCATTATCGACCGCATATAATATCGTTTAAACGTAGCTATCACCGTTTGGGCCATGGGTTGGTTGTATGAGACACGTAGTATTGGGGGGAAGAAACACAACATTGATTTCTGGGTATAAATTTTGTAGAGATTTTGGGTGTCCTGGAGCATTATCTAAGATTAATAAAGCTTTAAATGGTAAATTATTAACTTTACAATAATGTTTTACTGATGGTACGAAATGTGAAGTGAACCAATCTTTAAATATTAAAGCAGTAACCCAGGCTTTTTATTCGATTTCCAAATGACTGGAAGCAATTTTTTATATTTCGCTTTCAATGCTCCAGGATTTTAAAAATACTTAATATTGAGTTATTCTCTTGTTAAAACGTCGCAAATATTGACATTTTTGATAAGAAGGCTTTAACCCTAAGGAAAAAGTTAAGGAATCTTCCCTAAAAATATGCACCGCCAGCCTGGGACATTTTTCTTTATATAATAGATTTTCGGTCTCAGATATGTATGTCTTTTGATATTTTGCTCCTCGGGACAAGGAGATCCTTACTGGGTATGACTTGTCATAAATAATATTTTTTCTTTTGGGTTTAAAAATTTTTGTATATGTGAATAATAACCTTTTTTATGTAGTTTTGACCAACATCCGGGATATTAAATTCTTTGAAAAGCTCATCATTGTAGAAACTATTGGGTTTATTATGGTATTTAATTTTTTATTTTTTTTTACAGTAACTCCACACAGGAGGCACTGGGGGAAATAATTTCCCTCAAGGTCTATATCATCTTTGGGGATGGTGTGTGGAGTGTCTTTTAGAGGATAGGAAGGAGTGAACTCGGGTCTTGAAGAGACCCATGTTGTAGGAGGGAGGAAAGACAAGCCGGCAGATCATTCTGCAGCCGAGCTATTGAACACAAGAATGAGTCATAGAAGCAACTTATTCTCATGTAACATATGTTAACCGTGTGCAAATGTTGCGTGCGCGTTTGGCGTGTTTCCCGACTTGCCGAAGTGATGCTAGTTCCTCAGAGCATCTTCTATTAAGATATCGGTAGAACAAGGACAGCATTCTCACCTGACGTCTGTGCTCCAAAGATTGCAATTAGTTTGTTAGGATAGGCGAATGTATCAAACAGACCGCCTGTTACTGCATAGAGTCAAGGGTTTATTTTTCAGATATTTTTGGGCTCCCGATCAGAGGTGGCTGCCAAATTCTACAGTAGGGCACACTTGCGATTTATACAGGGTCGGCAGTTTTGTAATGTTAAAGTATCTTCAGGCTCTGTACAGTACGCCCCACTTCTGAGAGGTTAACATAACTCATACCTGAGCTGGTCACTCAAGGTTACCCCAAGCATATCAATGGAGAGCTTGTTGGGAAGATTGATTCCATTAAAGGAGACTAGCTTGGGATGTATGAATGTGAATGAAGCAAGGAGTGTGTACCGAGACCAAGTTTTGTGACAGTCCATCCTCTCGGCCTACCCTGCTGGTGTGATAGTTAGACTTTTGGAATATTGCGCTTTCTTCTTCCTTCACCGTGTAAATCATATCTGGTCTCTGAAGACAGGAGAGGCAAATACCCGAAAGTTACTTGATGCAAACGAAAGGCATTTTAAATTTGCGGGAAAGTGTTTTTCATCCTTACATTGAAGAAAATGATATTTTAAGTATGACAATGTATGTTTATTGGTGAAGTAGTGTTGAGTTGGGATAACTAGAAGTAGTGTGGCGCTGGTTTCCCGTTGAAATTGTGACCAGATTATTGATGGCCACACCAGGAAATTATAATGTGCACTGGAAATTAAATAAACATTTATTAGTTTGCAATTTAATGACATTTTTACAATAAAAATGTGCAATGAGTAAAAATGTACGTCAGCATGATTAACTTTTACGTCTTCCTAGTGATTATTAGTCATGTTTGGTGACTAGATCTAAATAGCCACTTCCTCTTCTCAATCTCCCACCCCCACTACTTTTAGCCTCACTACATACCCCAATTGGGGGTGCCATAGTCTCGCTCACTGGCTTAAGACGGTTGGGAGCAGTTGGGACTTTTGTGCGGTACTCGCACAAAAAAAATCTTTGCCAAGTTTTCAATTCACTTTTTTATCTCATTGAGCAATAAATTATTGCAAAATTCCAGACAGGAAACTGAAAATTTCATGACCCCAGAACTTACCATCTGAGGGTGGGACATGCTAACAGATTTTCTGACTTTATTAATAAAATTTATTATTAAATAATTGTGATTACTGCGCAAGAGTCCCAACTGCTCGCGTACATCCCGAGCCAGTGGGGCTATGGGATCCCCAATTGGGGTTTTGTTACGAGGCTGAAGGTAGTGGGGAAGAGGAAGGTTGGGCAATACCCGACTATTCAGATCTGGTCTGACCCAGTATGGCTAAAGCCATTTCGAGCAATGTTTCAATTCTGAATGTTGAATTACTAACAGTTAACTAAGTAACTAACTAATCATCACTCCAATTCTACGCAGGGGTAGGCAGAAAGAACGGATTACCAAGTAACTCGATCTTGGCATACAGTTCTTGCTTCATTCACATTCTCATACATTGTGTTATTCCGACTTCTGACTCAATTATTAACATTACAAATACTAACAGTTAAGATAAATAAAACACTTTTTATGGCCATTGTTTAACAACGAATTACAAAATATAAAACTGTACCCATTGCGACGACCACGCAGTAAATAATTATTTAACTCTTGCGCGGCGAGTAATGATCAAGATCTCTTCGTATGGGTAGTAGTGTATGTCTTAATAATATATCTATATATTTTGCTGCAAATATGCACAGGAATCTCTGGTTAAAACCTGTTGGGTACTTGCTGACACCCTGTATATAAATTTTTATAAATTAATGGATGTTTTATGTGTATAGTCAGTAGTGTATTTATGGCAGTGTTTTATAATCATAACCATCTGCATAAATTTGCATGATGCATTTATAATGTGCGAATGCGTTTCCGTATAAAAAACATCTCTCAAAATGGTGCACATTGAAATTAAATGTATATTGGTGCTGTATCTCAGTGAAACTCAACCTTTGTACCCCGGGGGCCAATTTATCCTTTTTCAAATTTTTCGCTGGCCGCAGGGGGTAGGGTATAACAGCTTGACATGGTTAAGTTTGCAGTCGGTGGCGCCTCTGGTGTAATTTTTTTTCAATGCGAATCTGAACAAGAATGGTTTAACAAAGCACCGCAGACGAAATTTTTTATCCAAGGTTAAACCAATAAATACTGTCTATTTTTATCATTCTGAAATATTAAAGATGTAAAAAATATTTGTGGCTATACTCTTGTATTTTGTAAAACAGAGCAGAGACTGTTAAATATTTGATCATAGCACCCTGAAATCCGAATGATTGCTAATAAATAATTTTTATCTTTCAATAAATCCAGTTACAAACGAAATCTTGGAGTTTTATAAAATGAAAATCTTTAAAATGCATCAAACGGTCACATATGGAACCCTTTTTCTTAAATTTTCATCAATTTTTGTCCTTCCGCTGTTGTTGAGAAGTTCGGTTCTCTTATTTTTTCACTGGAATTACCACAAACTTTTCGAAACTTTATTTAGTTAAGTGGCCGGATGCGGCCCCGCGAGTTGTGCACCACTGCTGTGCCTAATGTTAATGAGGAAAACAATACGTAGTGAATATTTTATAGTCAGCGGATCCCAGAAAAGAGCTTTTGTGAGTCATCCACAAAGAATGTTTATCATACTAAATTGTTTCATAATTATCCTCCTTCTCATACTTCTTGTATGAAAACGAAAGAGGCAGAAAATGCCAGAATGTCGAATGCTTCCAAACAAATACCCGCAGAAATTGAAGAACTGATATTCTTTTTGAATCATTCTCTATTTATTGTATTAATTTGTAGTTTGTAGTCTGCTAATGCAACAAATAATACAAATGATTTACCTATAAATTGTACACGGATTCTACGGTCGTATGAAGTTTCCAATGACAAAAGTTCTTTAACTGTAAACTTTGAAGTTCTGTATGAAAAACGTACTGAAATTTTAGATAAAATGCTCAAACGTGTTTTTCGTAAAATCGAAACGATTACAGTTTGAGGATTTTCATCATAGGAAACCTTAGACCTTTCCTAACTACCCATATTTTATGCATGAATTATTTGTTGTATTGCTACATTCGAAACAGCTTACAATGGATGTCTCATGAGTTCGCCCATTGGCATGCAGTCCATACAGGTTGAAAAACTGTGCCTACTCTAAGAAAACGAAGAGTAGGAAAAAAAATGCAAAAAATTTCTAACCATATTTTTCCTATGAATTTGGTAAGCCTTGAACGCTCATTTATTCAGTTGGCCACATTAGCGGAATATATTAAAATAGTGGTCATTTTCAAATATTCAATGCACATTCATTCCCAGAGTGGAAGATACTCTCAGTATCGCCCTGGTGAAAGACCACCATTCAGAATTGAAACGTTGCTTGAAATGGCTTTGAGCCGTGTTTGGTGACTAGATCTGAATAGCCAGGTATTTCCCCACCTTCCTCTTCCTCTTCTCCTTTCCCTCCCCAATACCTTCAGCCTCACAATATTCCACAATTGGGGATGCCATAGTCTCACTGGCTCCAGACGGTTGGGAGCAGTTGAGACTCTTGTGTGATATTCATGTAAAAAAAAAAAAAACCTGCACACAGCCTACTTTTGGTCATAGGGCAATGCACACTACTGGTTCGACCGTTTACAATAAGTATTACATATACATAATTTTATTCAATATTTTTCAGTAAATCCTAACGGCGGGTTGTTTTACACAATTTGAAGGATTCATCAAAATTTAAAAGTTAATTTTCAAATTCTGTGAAAGTTCTATCCAAGTTCTGTTATTATTATTACATTATTAGCCAGTTGTTTCACAGTGGTTGAATAAAAACATAACTCGAATAAAACTTTCACAGAACTTGAATTCAAATTCTGTGAAACAACCCACCCTAAAACGAATTTGCGACAGGTGGGTAATTTTTGGCAAAATTTTGCTTCTTATTTGAGTGTGTTTATTTTTTAAAATGTGAACCTTTTACTAAACCATAGTGAAAAAGTTATTTTGATAAATGATTCAACAAATGCCAAGTTAAGTGCAAGCTGTATGTAATAAGAGTAATATGAAAATAATAAACAGGAGAGGAAGATAACACAATGGATGAACTGATAATGCCTGGAATTATTGTTTTAATCAATAATGATATGCATAGGACCAAAATGTTTGTATTTGGTGTACATTATTATTAAAAACACTCGAAACAGTATTCTGAAATAAATCATTAGTTAATAAAGGGGGATAGCATAAATAATTCATAATATTTGTATGACTTGTATAGCGCCGTTTTGTGATAAATCACCTCAATGGCGCTGTATGACACATTTATATGAACCAGGGCCGGCCCTGAGCCCAAACGGCGCCTGGCACATGCCATATTTTGTCGCCCCAATAAATTAATAACACGATAAATTTCTTACAACGATCCTTTCGTCTGCAATGTACAAATACTGTGGGCCTCCGCAGTATGGGGATTTTTTTTGTCTTATTTCAATAAGCGCTAGTGTTAGAAAGTTGTCTTGGGTCTTTAATGGTAATAAAAAATAAATAAAGTTAATTAATGATATCATTTTTAGGTTCCGCAAAGCGATTGAAAACTAATTAAAAAACAATTATTTCCAAGTAATCAAAGTGTTGCAATATCTACAATAATGATTCATTTACTATTAAAATTATTCCTGTGTAAAATCACGCTTTGTTTCAATTTTTGGCGTTTTTATCCTGGACTTTATGGTGGTAGTAATAAGGCCTTCCCTGTTCTTCTTCCCACATGCCTTCGAAGATGCTTTAGTCGCAACCTCCATTCAACGTTTTACCGATTGTGTGTGACGGGGAAATCTGTCAAATTTAATGAAAATGGAACCGACTTCTGAAGTTAGGTTAAGTTCCTCTGGTTCTTCTTTCGTTCCATTTTCCAAAATGGGAGGATATGTGATTGGCGTATCTTGAAAACATATCATATCAATGTGTTTGTGAACGCTCATTCCAAAACATACATGTAAAGCATACTATTAAATTTTACGGACTTTTTTAAATTCATCTTTAAGCACTGGGCGCGTTAACAGACTCCCAGGTCCTGATCACTGTAAATACTATTAACAGACTCCCAGGTAGTGATCACTGTAAATACTGTTAACAGACTCCCAGGTAGTGATCACTGTAAATACTGTTAACAGACTCCCAGGTAGTGATCACTGCAAATACTGTTAACAGACTCCCAGGTAGTGATCACTGTAAATACTGTTAACAGACTACCAGGTAGTGATCACTGCAAATACTGTTAACAGACTCCCAGGTAGTGATCACTGTAAATACTGTTAACAGTCTCCCAGGTAGTGATTACTGTAAATGCTGTTAACAGACTCCCAGGTAGTGATCACTGTAAATACTGTTAACAGTCTCCCAGGTAGTGATTACTGTAAATGCTGTTAACAGACTCCCAGGTAGTGATCACTGTAAATACTGTTAACAGACTCCCAGGTACTTATCACTGCAAATACTAATAATTGGATTATTTGTATGAATGAATTGGAGAATGCAAGGCTGATGTAAGTGTAATGAGCAAGATTAAGAAAGGGACGCTTAGATGGTTCGGGCATATATAGTGAATGAACGAAGAAAGGAGTGTAAGGAGAATATATGACGCGAATGTGAATGGATGAAGAAACCGGGGACACCCGAGGAAGACATGGCACGATCAAGTGAATCAAATACTTGAGTCGGGCCATGTCAGAAGTCGGAATATTAGAAGAGAATGTATGAATGTGAATGAAGCAAGAAGTGTATACCAAGATCGAGTTGTTTGGCGGTCCGTCCTCTCTGCCTACCCCTGCGGGAAAACTGCGTGATGGGTAGTTAGTTAGTTTTGTATAATGCCGTTTTTGTGTAAAACCACCTCAAAGTTAATTGTTAGATATTATCATCGCCTTTTCGCCTTGGAAAGATGGCGCCTGAAGCGGACTCCTCCGACTGCGCCTGTATTAACCTGTGGAACGCCAATGCACCATATGCCTCACCCACCTTATTCTGTTGAACGCCAACGCGCACTATGGAGTCGATTTGGAATGGCCATGTTCTCTTTCAGCCTTATTTAAATATAATAATAATCATGTTTTATTATATTCTTTTTTTATAACAAAATAACAAATTAATGATATCCTCACTGGGATTTCCCACCCTGAGGATTTCATTTACAAAATATTAAGCTAAATTATATTAAATTAATGTGCTCGATGAAAAAAATAAAAATAATTGTTAGGTGAGGTGTTTTAAGTGCAGCTGAGTGGTTTCGGTATTAGTCTGTATTTGGTTTTTATTATAATTTCTATTTCAGATCTCCCTATGTAACTTATCCAGTGTTTTATGATGAGTGTTTTATGGTGATTTTTAAAGGGTAGTGGGATTTTTAGATGAGTTATAATAGTAAAAGAAGTTTTTTTGTCAAAATGTTGTGTTTGTTATTTTATATGTTCGTACAATACTCTTTATTCGATTGGCAAATGAATAATACAATGTTTAAAATATTTTCCCTTCTCGTTTGTCACACATTTGTTTTTTTTTTTTTGATTTCTTAGTTTCTTATTAGTCAAGAAGTGACGAAACATTTAAAGTTACTGTCTCTAAATTTACAGCTTCTTTATACAAATATAACGGCGACACACGTCAAACGAATAAAAATAAATAATTTTTTGTATTTTTTCGGCATTCACTATATAGCAATTTCTAGACATTTTGTTTGTAAGTTTTATTTACTATGTACTTTTGCTATTTTTGATATATTACATTCGCTACCGGTTTCGACACAACCGTGCCATTCACTAGTGTTCTTAAAAACTAACTCAAATTAAACAAGTACAGAAACAAAATTAGTCACCATTAGGTTAGGGTAGAGGGAGTGGTGATTTGGAGGGGGGCGGGCGTTGGGAGGAGTCAAAGTTAATAGGAAACATGGTTAGCAAAGGTGATTTACAGGGAGCTATTATCTTATTGACTAAATTAATTTTAGATTTAATTTTTTTGTTAATTTCTAAAGTTTCTAAGGAGCACAATTTAAAATATCTATCAATATTTGAATTAAGTTTAAACATTCAAATATTAATTATAAACCAGCACAATACAATATCGTTTTAAGAGGCGCTGTCAGCTTAGATCGTTAAATTGGCGTGATTCAACCGATGCATTGTGAAGTGCTCTCACAATTATTGCTGAATATGTCAAAATATACGTAAGCAAGCCGTATCTACTTAGTCAGCAGTGTGCGTCCGCTATGAACAATACAACTCCGTTAATAAGTGAGTCTTCAATGTAATAATAATATGACATGGTTATTATTGTATAATGCGAACGCCTGGAAGTTAGTTGTCATTGCGTCTTATTGAAATACGGTTGTGCGAAATTGTATCGCGGTGAATTACTGTTGAAAAGTAGCCAATTTTAGTGTTGAAGACAAACCCTCATTATAGGTAAGCGAAATTTTTTTCTTATTCATATTGGAATGAGTTTAGTAGTTATGAAAGAAACTCACTATAGCCACTGATCTAATACCTTTTGGTTCTATTTAGCATGCGCTCTGTCTCTTTTACACTGTATCTTGCTATTCCATTTGATCGAAATGAAATGATGATGAAACGGTTTTCTGTATGTGAAATTTAAGGCCTGAACGGTCAAACATTTGGACCGCGCATCGCATTTCTTGTGTTCTTTATTCTATGGTGCAGTAGGAAGAATAGTGAATTAATTAATATTATTAAAAAACTTACTACGGATGTGGTAAGCTTAATTTAATAATAATATTTCTATGATTTGTATTGCGCTGCTTTTGTGAAAAATCACCTCAAGGGCGCTGTACAAATGTTTTTTTTTTGCAATGCTCTATCTTATTACTAACTATAGATAGTCTATTATTACTACTTATTTCTTAAATTGCATCCACCGGTTCATCGATCTGTAATACCAAACTATCTGTAGAATGCATTTGACCCGTGAATGTGATGCCACGTTAAAATATACATGTTATTAATTTTATGTATAGGGAGATAATTTATGTATATTACAGATTAGTCACTGTATATATAAAATTTCAACATTTTTTTCGATCGCACAATAAGGAACTCCAGTGAGAAATATAATGACTTTAAAAATATATATTCATATTTATTTATTTCACACATTATTAAACAATAAAAACTAGAAAGTTTTGACTGCCCAACTGGGAACAAAAATCCGTTTTAAGGTAGCATAGGTTATAGACCAGCAAACGCCGATTCTGAATATATTACTTTTATTATATATAATTGTATGTAGAATTTATAAATCGTTTTTTAAAAGTGAATAAAAAATCATCTCATCAAAACACCGTGTTATGTTGGTACCATCGCATTTGGAAGATCTGACGTCACGTGCGCCCGCATTCTGTTTTGTATTAGTATGGACATTTTTGTTTTTCACTTTTGTTTTGTATTTTAAATATCTATCTTTTTTTTTTAATTTTCGATAAATTTAAACTTAATTTGGGTGACTTTAACTCTATAATTGTTCAATATAAAAAAAACTATTATTAGTGAAATAGTATTCACGAGCAAACCATGATAATATTAATGCTCAATACTATTATTATTCTTTGAGTTAAAGTTTCTAAAAAGGTACATAATTTTATTGCATATGTTTAGTTATGGTTTATTATGAATAGAATATAACAACATCATGTACGGTAAAGCTCATCCTTGAAACTGATCAAAACCGACCGGACATAGATTTAGACTTTGAAAATTATTTTGACTATGAAAACTAACTTTAGAAAAAAAAACTATATATTCTGGTATTTAAGTTTGAATGTCACTATTGATAAAAAAAAATTAAAAAATTGGACTGGAGTTCCTTATTGCATGAAAGTAAGCCAACATTCATTATTTTGTGAGTAAAGTTGTACTAATCAATAGAGGTACCAACAGATGGCACTGGTTGCTACATTTGTACCGATAGGCACGGCCTTTTGCAACACACAAACTAGTCTTCTCTTGAATGCGCATTACGCACACATGTAGATTTTTTATCTAAAATACTGTCAAAATTTGAATACAACATTTTGCATACTTAGTATCTGCTTTTGACATGTTATATAGAGCGATCGGTGGTACGCGCGCTTCGTTTCGTGATTGGTATTTTTGAAAGTATATTGATTCCTTGCGATATTTTTATAAATTATAATATATATTTTTTTTTATGTGCGTGCCGTAGGGTGGCAGTGTTTAAGTGCCTTCCAGATGAGCGTTTGGCCCTTTATTAATTGTTTAAAGCGCAATTTATAAAACCTAATTTCAAATTTCAAGACCGCTTCGCTCAGCGGAGACAAGGAGTATTACCATTATTGCCAAGTCAAAAAATAAAAACTCGATTAATATATTTTTCCATCGGCCACACTACTTGGCCACCCGCTCGTCTGGAAGGCACTTTGTGTGCCTATATGGAATGCATGCCTCTGTGGTGAAGCTAATTAGGTAAATACTAAAATTATTGTATTGGAATACTGAAAGGGACGGTTAGATGGTTTGGTCATGGGAAGTGGATGAACAAAGAAAGGAGTGCCGGGAGAATGTATGATGCGTAAGTGAATGGTAGAATAAGTCAGGATGGTTAGTTAATTAGTTATACTGGAAAGAGATTGGGGTAGGAACTTTCTTGAAAGATTTTCCTTTGTATTTGAATGTGTTCCACTTTTTCGGTGTACTAAACCAATAAATGACAATACCTCCAGCTCTTGACATTTGATGGCAACATGCTACACTAGCGCCCTCTACTGGCCCGAGTTGTACAAATTGGGTTTTTCACGTCAAATACTTGAGTCAGGCCATGTCAGAAGTCGGAATATTAGAATAGAATATATGAATGTAGCAAGAAGTGTATGCCAAGATCGAGTTGTTTGGCGGTCCGTCCGTTCTGCCTACCCCTGCGGAGAAACGGTGTGATGGTTGGTTAAATAATGAAAATAAATTAAAATGTGCAACTTTGTAGTAAAATGTATTTTCATTAACTCTTGGTTGGCGGTGCTGTCAACTGATTTGACATGTCTCTAATTATTTAAATATCTCTGTAAATATACTAAACACAGAATTCATATTTGAGATGTTCCTCAGCAATACATTTATGTATTGGATTAAATATATTAGTATTTATAGAACACTACAGAAAACAAATGTTTTGTTGAGAAATCGGTAAAAAATTAGTTAATATATACGTATGTCTATGTGCATTGATTACTTGCCGAGTGGTGCGGTAGTGAGCGAGAGGGGTACGGGGTTTCGCTGACCGTGCCACGATGTGCGGTCGTCAGTAGTAGCCGGCTGTAATGGACGTATCCTGCATTATATATGTGTGGCCGTGTTTTTTTCTTCTTTTTAGCACTTTACTTTTGTACCTGCTGCTATTAATAAAATGATTTACGTAAGTAATAAATGTAAACTATTCATATTTATCCAACTTAAAAATGACATAATTCTAAATGTATAACGTGTACACTGAGTGTACAGCACTGAAGCTTGAGGGATTTTCTAGCACCGTATGGGAAGGTTATGTGCATGTCCAACGAAACAGTACTCGTGTCTTTCTCGCACCGCTGTCTCACTCTAATGTTTTTATTCAGTCATTCCACATTTCAAGCGGTCGGTAAGAACACATTTTCCACAGACCTTGCAGTATACATTGAACGAAGGGAGGGAGTCGGGTCATTTGCGAACACCAATATAACATTTATTTTCCGTATAACCCAACTCCCTTACAAAATAGGCATACTGGAATATAACAAATATATTCCGCAGATGGCCACGTCATAAACATTGCGGGAAAGGCGAACATGTCCAACACAGAAATCGCAAATCAATGCAGAAATTTTGCAACGGTTATTGCAGGAAATTAATTAGCTATGCACCAAAACGGTAGGTAAAAGTTTAACGGCATTTGAATGGATATCAATTAGACGGTGCGATTGTTGGCGCAAACCGCCGGCGGATGATGTTGCATAACCGGGAAGGCATAGAGCCTTGAAGTAATAGTGAATGTAAGTGCTGCAATTACACACCAATAATTAATTATGCACTCTTATCTGCATTGTTTGTATAAGTTGTAACAGAGAATTGGGTCACATTCCAAAATAATTGATATTCACACATATTAAAATGGTTTAGTAGTAATGTGCAAAAAAAAAATCATAATTTACATTGTAAGTTAATATAACTCGGGAATGTTTATCTTTCTTATACATATTATGTATATTTTGAATAGTGCTGTTTTGATATTGGATTTATTTATTTGATTATTCGCCCATCTGATCTTTTCAATGGATTTTAGAACATAATATAAAGAGCTATCAAATATTATAAATACATAGAGATTCTAAATCTTAAAGTAATGAACAAATCATTAATGCTACGATACTACATATTGTAGCATTCATCAAAGTGCTGGTATAGATGACGCTTTACTGTATAAATGGAGTCAGCAAATACATCAACAATACCTCCAAACCTGTTGCCCAGATCATGCAGCGTATTGGTTAACGAATGAGACTGAAGTGTTGCAGAAAAATGTTACAGTTTGTCTTGTGTTCCTCGTCGATACATTTAATTTGATAGTGACGGGGATGGCACGGCTGTCAATTAGGTTGTTGATGATTCTATATAAAATGATCTTCTAATAGATAGCCCAGTGGGTAAGACGCTAGGTTTGCATTCCTACAGATCGCTTATCACTAATTAATTGAAACTTTGCGCACATTGGTGATGTATGTTGCATTTTGGGTGAATCGGGTTGTGAATGCAATAATGATCTCCATCTATTTATTCTCTATGTTCCTGACCAAAAAAAGTATTTTTTTAAATCTCTAAATAATTTCAATTGGCATTTTAATGTTGGCTTTCCGCATTAGTGATCTATGTAAATCCAAGATGGATGACAATCCTGGTTTGAAGTTTTTAAAAGGATGAATAAAGGTCTAAAACGTAAAATAAACATGAAAATCTGCCGTAGAAACCAATACAAGACTGAGGAATGCGGGAAAGGCTTACACAACCTTAAAAAACAATCAGCACTACAAAAAAAAACCCAAAACATATGCATGCATTAACGATCTATGTAACATTTTTTTATGTAATGTTTTTCAAACACTAATTATACATGTTTTTCTTTATATTGACGTTAAATAGAACTTATATTGTAATAGTCATTGCATAATCTATTGTATAAAGACGGATGTCCCGGGCGGTGTCTTTTTGTTTTGTATACAAATCTACAGTTTTATTCCAAGTTTGATGAAATTTTGCATACTTTACCTACAAAACAAGAGGAATGTCACTGTACATGATATTTCAAAAAACCACCCTGTTCCCCTTTTCCCTCCATTTAAAGCACAATTTTGATACTTATTGAAGAAATTTTGCATACTTGGCATTTAAAATAAGAGGAAAATTACTCCTAATCATTCATAACCCCGGTGCTTCAGCTAGTAGTAAATATTAGGAGGGGATCAACTGTCGGGGGGATCAACTGTCGGGAGGATCAACTGTCGGAGGGATCAAATGCATGGAATGTGATTTAAAAAGGCTATAAAACTGTTAAAATAATTATAAAGAATCACGAATTTTTCATTGGATTTTAGCAATTAATGTGTAATTGTTGACCTGTCGTAAAACTTGGTTAATAAAAGTATAATTATTATGGTAAGAAATAGTTTTATTTGATTTTCTCAAAACATGAAAATGTAATGTAGATAAGTAATATGCGCAAAGCTTCAATTATTAGATTTTATATTACTTTCCCGACCTCTGTTAAAACTAAATACAAACCTGTAAAATCCAAATAAAACTTACCACACATCTAATAGTGTAGTTTATGAAAAACATAATACATGCATGTTTTACTCAAGTGTTTACTTTAATCCTTTATCAATTTTAATATTATTTACTTTTCGCATGAATAGAAAATTTAAAAAAAAGTAGTGTATAATTTATTTATTTTGTAAGAAATAAATAATAATTTAAAATAATTATGGTAATTGAGTTCAATAACACTTGGTAACTATGGTACATACCAGTGGCATGCATTGCTCTATCACCAAAGGTAGGCTGTGTGTAGTTTTTCAAAGTTGGGTATGAATGAAACAACTACTAACTGTAAATATAATATCTACAATTAATCTCCAAAAAATATGTCACAGCCTGGAACAAAAACAAGGTATTCATTCATGTTATTCAAAACATGATAAAACCAAACATAACCAAAACAAACATAACCCAATACATAAAATACTATGGTTACTTGATGTCCCTTCTCTCCTTTTTCCTGTAATATGCTTTAATATTATCAAACTTAGTCGGAAGTATCTATAATTACATGTTTATTATTTTTCAAAGAATTTGCCCACTGTAACCAACACAAAAACAAAAAATGTATTTCTTTTCAAATTCTATAGCCAATTAAAAACAAAACTAATCAATACACATCAATTCTTGTACCACATTTAACACATCCACGTGAACACCTCAGCGCAGGTTCTCCTAGTGAGGTGGTCACCACACATGTAACACTCCATTCACAGTATCAGCTCTTCAAACCTACCTTACACTCCACATTATAAAACACCACACAAAGTACTTTTATTATACTTTTAAAAACAAAACATATTATGTAAAATAATATATAAATATAAATAAATGAGTGTACAATGTTCTGTGCCAAATTCTTTGAAGAAATGCATTTTGATCAGATTTGTTGTATTTTTTTAATTTCCTTTTATGGTTGTTTTTTTTTTTTGGTAGCCACGGCATTTTAGCCTTTATGGAGCGCACGCCACTGGTACATACGTGATTTGATGCATGTATTTATTTCCCTTTTATTTGGTTTAAAAAATACATATTTTTAATTGATTTATTATTTGCTTGAAGTAATTAATTATTATTTTGCGGAATTTTTGTGTGTTTTATGGAAAATAATTTTCATAATACTTCTTGATTCATGTTTTATAAATTTATTGTCTCCCCTTTGGATAATAAGTTTCTCAAAAATATGATTTTCTGATTTTATTCTGCTAACTACCACTATATCGGTGGTGCTTGTATGTAACCCGATAACTGCATTTTTGGTTACTTTCAGTTAAGTAAAAATAAAACAAAGAATAATGAGAAACACACATAATAGAAACACTAACACAACATTTGGACAAAAACGCTTCTTATCTATGGCACT
The DNA here is from genome assembly GCA_022606495.2 of Halesus radiatus. Taxonomy (NCBI): domain Eukaryota; kingdom Metazoa; phylum Arthropoda; class Insecta; order Trichoptera; family Limnephilidae; genus Halesus; species Halesus radiatus. The sequence goes on along the minus strand of JAHDVE020007992.1, from coordinate 21,403 downwards.
AAACTCTACAACAAAATCCCACTCCTTCAAAAATCACAACAACATTAATACATTTAAAATTCGGATAAAAAGCTGGATACATTACACGGGGAGATCTGAAATCGAAAACATAGTAACTCCAAATAGAGATTGACACATGAACCACTCAACTGCACTTAAAACACCTCATATTACAAAAAAATATTTCAGCAATTTCATCAAATTCAAATAATTTTGCTTAATATTATGTAATTGAAATCCCCAGCACGGGAAATCTCAGTGAGGATATCATTATTATTGTATCAAAATACGGTTGATGATGCATTTATTGGATTGGCAAAATACTGATATTTAATTTGAAAACACTTTAAACACCATGATCATGTGATATGTGAACTATCATAAAGGTTATTTTGGTCGAAACGTGACAAACGATCTTAACATATTAACATTCCGTATTGCACTTATCAGATTATTCTCAAATACCACCGATGTGTATAATCGGCTATCTTCAGGAATGTCACGTGTAATGCTCAGCGTAACCTTCCCATTTTTCGTTGTTAACAGCTCTTTAAACCATTAGTATATAAATTAATTAAGAATTATTAACATGTTTGGAAAGCGATGCTTTCTTCATCAGGAATATATAGAATACTATAAAATAATTATAACGGTGTTTAATCCAACTTACTTTGCGACAACTTACTTATCTGATTTTATTTACTCCCACCCAATTTTGATTTGAATGTGGATTGACCACAGTTTGAAAATGGCCTTGAATGCCGAAACAGCTATCATAATAATACAAACTAAAATACTTTGCAAAATTTCATAATAACATTATTAAATTTGATTTAGGTACATTAAATTTAAAAAAATAAATGAAATGGAGTTCTACGAATTAAACACAAAATCAATTAATATTAAATAATGTATTCTATATATTGCTGATGAAGAAAGCGTCGCTTTCGAAACATGTTGATATGTGTATATTAGTAAAGTGGTTAATACCCATCTTTTGAAGAAATTGCATTAGTATATAACTCACGGTTATACCATATTCACAAAACACTATTTTCTTGTGTGGCTGCGACGATTCTGCTTGGAATCTTCCTCTCAAAAATATCCAATACCCTTCTGCTATTCTTTGTGTGGGTCCGACATTCTGAAACGCGGCTTAGTATGGTAGTAGCGCCCGTTGGCCAGGTTGATTCCTTCCTAAATTTCCTGTCTCATTTCATTCTGCTGTACAAATGTCAATGTAAAAAGTGAGTGAGTAGCGGTATTCCATCCTCTGTCATATTTTATGTGAACACTGCACAAGAGTCTCAGCTGTCCAGAGCCAGTGGAACTATGCCATCCCCAAATGGGGTATGTTTTGAGGTTGAAGGGAGTGGGAAAGGAAAGATGGGGAAGTACCAGGCTATTCAGATCTGGTCACCAAACACGGCTAAAGTCATTTTAAGCAATACTTCAATTCTGAATGGTGGTCTTTCAGCAGAGCGTTGCTGAGAGTATCTACCACACTGGAAATAATGGAGCATGATGATTAGCCGATAGAAAAAAGTAGTTGTGTAGAAAATAGCGTAATCGAAGCATGTTTATTTTAATTTTATTTATTTGGCTCTAATGCGTTAATAATTGTCATTTGATTTTAAGTGTATATTAATGTATTAATTCTGTACTTACAAAATAGCTAATCCAATTTAGAACTTTGACCCTTCATAAAGTCGTTTATTATTTAACACTGTACGAGGAAAAATATGTTATTTTAATAAAAATTACATTAGTTTGAAATGTCCCGATAATAGTATTATTACTTGAATTAATGATGTAGAATCATAAATCGATTTTTATTTGACAAAAAGTGTTCCCATTTAAGGGCCAGTCCTCAAAAATGGCCCTAAACATCACGTTGCAGGTTGTCTACTCAAGCAATACCACAAATGATTTTTCTGTAAACTGTATACGGGTGGTTAAGAAAATGTATAATGTTTCAAAAGACAAAAATCCTCATACTGTAATCTTTAAATTCTATGAAATACATCCCAAAATGTCTGAAAATTGGTGCAGTTTGAAAATCAGAGAAAGCAATTTTGAACGATTTACTTAAAATTCCGGTACTTATTTCATATAGAATTTTTAAAAAATTACTTTTTTTTTTCCGTAGAAAGCAATTACTTTCGGTTTGATATATTTATTAAATTATTTATTAATTCAAAATAATGATTGTATTATTATGCAATACAATAAACATGATGTTTTTAAATAGAAAAATATTTTAAAAATTTACATAAGCTAGAAATATTACTTTTTTCTGACCGTCCCATTGTATGTTTTACAAAATATTTAAAATGCGAATATGATTTTAAAGTGGAGAAAAGTATGTTTAGTCATTTATCAGTGCGTTTTTGTAAATAAACGTAACCAGAGATTTGTAATCCGCATTACAAAAAAAAAACTGTTTTTTTTATAATTAATAAATAATATCTCTCCGACTTCCCTCTCCCCGTTAAAATAAACACTTTGTTTTAACCCTTTAGGTGCCACATGTATTTTTTTAAAATGCTGGAGAAGTGTCGATAATCCATGAATATATATATTTTTTATTTTGATTACTTTTATTTTTAGACACATGTTTTTAATAATGTCACATAATTTTAGAACCGTGGGTAACGCGTGACGAATTTTATGGCTCGAGCTATATATCGTTCTGTGGCACTCAAGTACAATAATGTATCGGAACGATATTTCGTTCGGTGGCACTTAAAGGGTTAAACCACTAATTTATTTAAAATACATCATCAACTGGTTTCGCTTATCCCAAGCTTTCGTCAGGGTAAAAATTTAAAACTAAACAAAAGTGGAGTGTGCTTTGTATATCTCTTCTAAATATAGAAGAGATATACAAAATTTAATAAGAGGGAGACAAAATATATAACGAAACAATGGAACAGTGAGACAGAGATATGCTTACATGTAATAGAATGGGACAACACATAAAAAAGTCAAAGTAACATAATTATTAATAATTAACGTAATTTGTCTTACAGTCCCATATAAGATATATTTCCCGTTTATACAAAATTCCCACTTCTTCTTAATCCCTCCTTTGACATTTTGTCTCTTTCTTTCATTATTTGTTGTCCCATTTTATTTTTTAATTTTTTTTTATTAAAAGTAAACAATACATTATGCTTTGTATTCCCAAGAGTTGAGAAACTCATAGTGGGATCACATGCAGAACCTGCAATACAGTTTTTAGAAACAAACATACTTAATATTTAAGATACATATTTAACATTCACAGTACATTAACAACATTTACAAAAGTTAATTTGCATTTGTAATAAAGACATATCACTGGTACATTATAATATAAGTGTACAGAGACACTTATTATAAAGAAACACATCACTGGTACATTATACTCGTATAGTTATACTTATTACAGAGACACATCACAGTGTTAATCCTCAAGGTATTCTTTCAAATAATAGAGTTTAAGCATCTTACTTTGAGACCTTTCACTTTGGCTAGCATTTTTAATATTGTTGGGTAATTTATTGTATTGTGTGTAAGCTATATATTCTAAAGATTTTGGTCCATAGTTTATTACATGCAAGCATATCTCTGTCTCACTGTGTTCTATTGCTTAATTTTATATTGTGTATGTCTTCCTCTTATTCGATTTTGTATTATGTCTCGCCTATATATATATATATTGTACCAGATGTAATGGCACACAGGTGAACTGTAGGGGGCAGCTGATCCCGATCTGTGGAGAGGGCTGAGAGGGGAGAAAGCACAACATATCGTTCCCTTTCCAAGGGGGAACGATACTGACAATAGGACCTTATTGACGACTTTTGTACTTTGCAAATGTAATTCTGCACAAAAACCCAATTAATGCAGAATTATTAGTAGAGCTCGGGGCCGTGTCTGTGTAACGGTGCTTGGTCTGGGTCCAGTGAGAGGCAGTAGTCCGATGGGGGTCCAGGGTAAGCGGTAGTCAGAAAGAAAGAAGGCGAGTAGAGCAGAAGTTGTATATAAATATGTTTATAAAATGGCCACATCAAACATTGTAGGAGAGGCGAACACACCCGACACATGTATGTTCATTCTATGTATTTTTGTTTAATTTTAAATTTTACCACGACGAAGCTTGGGATAAGTGAAACCGGTTGGTGATATATTTAAAATAAAGTAGTAGTTCAAAATAAAGTGTTTGTTGTATTTAATACAAGATTATAGTTAGAGGATTATTGTCTTTTGAAACCTTATACATTTTCCAAATAACCCTGTAGAATTTACAGATAAATCATTTGTAGTATTTTTGAGTTAGCAACCTGCAAAGTGTGCACGTTCGGGTGCTGACCGTTAATAGTAATTTAAAAATTCATTATCAGTAGCAGTGGCGGCTCGTGTCTTTCGAGTGAGCTAGAGTTCTAAGATTGAAAAATACGACGTTATTGATGTTGTTGAAGCCGAAAATTATTTTTATTTTTTTACAAAATTTCCATACAAAAAATTGAAATTCAACAACATCAATAACGTCGTATTTTTCAATCTTAGAACTCTAGCTCACTCAAAAGTCACGAGCCGCCACTGATCAGTAGATAAGCAGAAAGAATTATAAAAATTTATTTAAAATTTTGCATATGATTTTTTAAACTGGTTTGACATTTATTTGTTGCAAATTGTCGTTTCTAACCCATTTACGGTAGGTAATGTGACACGCAGCCCGATGCGTCACTTTTAACATGTTTAAATGTCACGCTTATCACGCCGCACGCACGTTTGACACGGCGGATGTGTCACAAACGTATTGTGATAATGTATGTAACATCCATTCCAAAATTGATTAATTTACATTCTCAATCCCTTGGGAATAATTCAGTAATCGGAGGGCTCGGTTTAGGAAACTAATACCATAATGTACTCACTTTATGCCATGTAGAATTTTTTATACTGCAATTGCTCAAAGCATGCGGAATTTTGTGAGGCTAGATGATGCTGCGAGGGAAATAGATAATACTAATAGTTGGATGGTTTGTATGGCACAGTTTTTGTGAAAAATCACCTCACGGGTACTCGGTAGGTTGGAAGGTACTAAGGTATTCATATCTAGTCACTAAACAAAGCTAAAGCAATAGGAACTATATCGCTACCTGGTTGGGCAAAGTTGTGAGGAGGGTTCTGTAGGAAGGTATGCGGGTTTTGAAGAGGCCGTATTAAATGTAGGAGGAAAGACAGATGCTGGTAGCTCTTTCCACATAAAAGCCGATTAAGACAAAAACGACTCGACGAAACAACCCGTTCTCATGTAGTCAACATCAACTGTGAACAGGTATTCCGCTCGTGTCCGTCGAGTTTCACGCACACGCACCAACGCGGAGGGGATCTACGCCGCTAGTTCCTTCAAGCAGGCTCCATTGAAGTATCTGTAGAACAGACTTGGCATACCTGCATTGCGCCTGTGTATTAGAGATGGCAGTCGGTCTGTTAACAATGAATTCTCAATCATATGAACCGCCCTCCTTTGCACAGACTCGAGCTGGTTTATCAAGTATTTGGGCTATGCTTATTTCTGCTTACTTCCCGATATCTCAGCACCCGGTACTTTCAGTATCGCCCTGTCGACTAGCCTACTATTCAGAATCGAAAAATTTCTTGTCTTTGGACATCTTTAGTGATCAGATCTAAATATAGCAGGGTTTGATGAAGATTTTAATTATTTAGTTCTGCAAGATTGTTACTTGGACGATTTCCATTGTTTAATCAATACTCGTTCTGCTGTTTATCTAAAACTCAATTTTAATACTGTGTTAAGATAAGTACGCCATAACATATTAGCATCGCTGAGAGATTAGCCGCGGTGTAATCAAAAATTACAATTTTTCATGCGTATTTCAATTTTTAGTACCAAATCATTTGCAATTTCTGATGTGACGATAAATTAAGATCCCTGTCCGTTGGTAGACTAACGGCCCTTCCACACGACTGATTTGCCCGATACTAAATAAAGCCACCGCGTCGAAAGGTTCGACCATCCGGTCGTCCTTTCCTAAAGTTGGTAGGCTTAAACCTTTCGACGCGGTGGCTTTTTAGTTAAATATCGTGCAAACCAGTCGTGTGGAAGGCCCATATGACTAAAGTCCTTTGCATAGACACAAACTCATACTTTTCAAGTCAGAATATTTTTTACGTATATAAAACAAAATATACCTTAATTAAAAAATATCCTACCTTTCGAAACTACAAGCCTGCATCCATACAAAAATCCTCAATTTCAATCTGCTAAAAAACAATTACTTTTACTTGGGCACTTTTCATTTGTTCTCACAATATCATCATTGTTCAGGCAAAAGTCACCAAATCCAGATATTCGGTCGCTACGGGGCTATTATCAGCTGTTTATTGTCATTGAAAATGTGTCGAAGCATACCCCCGGCTCCAAAATATCTTAACCATAATTTTTTTTTTTTTTAAATAAAAATGCCGAAATCGAAATTTAAAAAAAAATTATGCCTACTAGTTCTCTATGTGCTGCAGACGATCGAATTTTTACCTGCGGTATCGTGAGTTTTCTGACACCGTTGAAACATGCATTTTAAGTATTATCCGTTTGCAAAATAATAGAAAAAATTAAAAGCATTCAAAATAATGTTTATACGTGTCGTGTTGTTACAAAATCCGCTCTAGAATTTTCTGCTGAGATAATTACGAAAACTCGTTTGGAACACAGAAAATAAACATAATTTTTTTTGTATGTAAATATTAAAATAGTAATTTATTTTCTCCAATAGATGTATAATAATTTTGTGGTGTCGTCTCTATTATACAAAGAGGAATGTCCCGGGCGGACGGCGTGCGTTTATTTTGTACACAAATCCACAGTTTTATTCCGAGCTTGATGAAATTTTTCACACTTAACATTCAAAATAAGAGGAAAGCTACCGGGTAGGGTAAAGGTAGGGTATGGGTGGGGTTTAGGGGCAGGAGTAGGGGTAACACATCACAACCTCAAAACTTTCTCCCGAACCTTTTGTTTTTCTTGTGAAGAATAAAAATTTCGTGTTTTCCAACTCCACGACTCATATTTAGCATTTTTATTTTGATATGTGAATATTTGTGTGCATGTTTTTGTGACTTGCCTGAGAAGGGGGCGATGTTTGAATCCTTTTGAGGATTGTCTTCGATGCCTGTTTATCACATTCTATATTGTGTGTGTATTGGTGTTGCTCAGCCCTGAAGATGATGGCAGTGATGCAGAACAAGGAGCCATCGCTGCCCACCGAGTTCCTGGTGACAGGGCGGACAGGGCGTCGCAACGCCATGCCGGATATCCTGGACCCCCCGCACGCTGGAGCTAGCATGGCCGGCCTGCCCGAGAGACTGCAGCAGCTGGCCACCTCAGGTAACTAGCGTCATTTAGCAGCTTTTAATACAAATATATATACAAAGGAAGTTTAACAAAAGGTAAGCCAACAAAGTTTCTTGTGCTAACAGTGGTTAAATACAGATGTTTTATTTATGAAGCTAACAACATAAAGAGAAAACAAAATAAGAAGGGGGGAGAGGAAGATAGGATCGGGACATTAGATGCTCTCGATGCATTTTATACTCTTCCATCAATTTGTGGTTGTACGTATGTCGATATTCTGAAATTGTGCGTTAAAATATGGGAAATTGGAGAATTTATACTAAGATTGGTCCTGCATGCGGGCGAATAAAAAAAATCAGTTTGTCGAGTTGGTCTTGACGGTATGTGAATGTTTATAAAGTTAATGAGCTCTGGCGAGTCCAGGCCATTATTCATAATTTTAAATGACAAGATTTGATCAAATATCAAGCGTCGCGTTTGAAGCGTGAAGTTATGGAGTTATGAAGTTATCATGCATTTACGTTATGTGTGTTGCTCAATCCGGAAGGCAGTGACGTAGAACAAGAAGCCGTCGCTGCCCACGAAGTTCCTTGACCCCCTGTGGTGCTCCGGAGCCAGCACAACCAACTTTTTGTTTGAATTCTGCTTGCTTTTCATTCATTTAAAAATATTTACCTGAACAACTTTAACATTGATATTTTTTCTGATTCACTGCCAACATTTGGAGCATCTTGACAATTATATAACTGCTCAATGCGCATACATATGGCATCACTGCTATAATAAGTAGATCACCACTTCTCACACCCACAAACACATACACCCTTATACACTACGTATGTCATCCGGTAAATACATGTTTAAATAAAACATTACAAGGAAACATCATAGGTACCCACTATGTAATTTTAAGTTCTGGAAATTGTTTCTTACTGTAATAATAATAAAAATAAATGGATTATTTCTTTAGCGCCGTTTTCGTCAGAAAATCACCTCAAAGGCGCTTTACAACATAATTTATCTAACCTATACCTTATCACTTAGACTTATATCTAATAATTTACATATTAGATTTTTTACTAATGGCTTACAGCTAAGATTTATAACTAGAAAATACCTAATTCAGACTTATAATTAGTGATTTACATCTAAGACTTATATAGATAGCGACTTACAACTTAGACCTGTAGCTAGTGACTTAAAACTAGTGAGAGAGTCTTACAACTAACATATTTACATTTTAGAATAAACTATGTACAAAATGTTACTATTTACAAAATCAGAACATAACCTGATATTGAACAGCAGTGCGGCGAGTTTGTATATGATACATAACAGCTGCATTTGTATGCCTATGATCAGTTTGAGGATAATATACATACATATATATCATATTCTACATGTTAATAAAGATGGTAATGCTAGACAGTTACTTATATATTAAATTTTTTAAAAATATAATGAACGATTATAATGAACGAATGAACTATACGATTAAATTTTTTTTAAATATAATGAACGCTAGAAGGAGAAGGAAGTTTTTACCTATAATAATATTATGTACATGTTTTATTGTTAGTTTTATGACATAGATGCAAAAAGTGTATTTAATGAGTTATCTGGATTTAAAGAAAAGTATAGATATTAAATTAATGCAATTAATCGTTAATCAGTTACATGCATTAAGAAGATTCGTCACTCAAAATTAAAACAGATGAAGGTGTTCGGCTCCCACTGACATTGTATATTGGTAGGAATTTCTAGGGAATTTAGTTTGAGACATGGAAAATTGAATTATAGATAAACACAGGAATCAATGTCATTAGCAATGTATGAATGTGTTCATGAATTTATCGAAATGAGTATCTGAACAGATGAGTTTTTAGTTTAGCTCTAAATTCTGACGGACTGGTTATGCAATGCATTTCCATAGGGAGTTTATTCCACGCCTTAGGGTCAGATACTCCAAAAGCACGATCACCAAACTTAGTGCTTGGTTCGCGTTTAGATTCTTTCAGCCTTCCGATAGCAGATGATGTAGCTGATCTAAGAGTTGACTGCCTTAGACTAGTATTTTCCGAAACTCATAGCTCAGAGATATATGGTGGAGTCATTTCTTTGATAGCTTTGAACACCATCCATCATAACTTGTACTGGATCCTCTCCGGGCACTTCAGCCAGTGAAGATTTCGGAGATATTCCGAAATATGCGAAAACTTAAGTACCCCAGCGATTAGCCTTGCTGCGCCGTTGAGCACTGATTGCAGTTTATCAGTTTGGTATTTAGGAAGACCTGCGTAGATGCCATTACAGTAATCAAGACATGATACAATATATGAGTTAACTAACTATACTGTTTTGTTTCTACAATGAAAATGAATAAATAATAATATTTGGATGGTTTGTATAGTGCCATTTTTGTGAAATATCACCTCAAGGGCGCTGTACAAATAAATATTTTTTTCCAATTCTTTATTACAACTTGTGGCTAACAAAATGCATTCATCAGTTCATCGATCTGTAATACCAAACTATATGTTCAATGCATTTGACCAATGAACGTGATGCCTCGTTAAAATATACATGTTAATACTTGTATGTACAGGGACATAATATTGTACAACACAATACTTACCTGGCAGGTCACTTGAGGTCATCTTACTACCCTTCAATACTCCCCTGACCCCCCCAGATCCAGCATAATGTTTCAAAGACCCAATCATGTCTGATTACTTCTAAAATGGATCGAAATGACAATCTAGTCTCCTTTAATGGAAGCAATCTAGTCTCCTTTAATGGAAGCAATCTTCTCAACAAGCCCTCCATTGATATGCTTGGTGTAACCTTAAGTGACCAGCTCAGGCTACTGTAAAAAAAAATTCTAAATAATCTTTCACGAACGTCTTTTCCAATTTGACCGTTCCGTTAATTCCAGATCCCGATGAGCCCCAAGCCGGATCCTCGGGGAGCAGCTCCAGCTGCGTGAGCCAGCCCATCAAGCAGCCGGAGCCCTCGGCCAGCCAGACCCCGTCCAGCAACAGTTGAATAGCTGTAACACTCCTATACATATAATTATCCTCGCAAGACGTATAAGCTAGATGATGAAAAGGAATGGGGAGCCGCGCCGTGTTTCCGGGTCGCCGGTCCAAAATGCCACTAAACCCTCTTGGAAATTACAATATCACCTTTTGAGTTATACATCATTGTTTATATTATGTTCTTGAAAGTTACACTTTAGTTTGTTGTGTACTTAAAAATTGTAGTCAGTGTATGTCATACATACATACATACACATACTGTATTGTTTATTTGAAAGCTATACATCAACATCCTGTGCTGTTTGCTTGAAAGTACAGCATACTGTGTTGTCAATATGAGACTTATCCATCATACTATGTCGTTAACTTGATAGTACTTGATACTATGTAATGACATAATAGTGTAAGTTAACGAACTTAATAGTGCTTGATACTATGTCGTTAACTTGGTACTATGTTGTTAACTTGGTACTATATTGTTAACTTAATAGTACTTGATACTATGTCGTTAACTTGATAGTAATTTATACTATGTCGTTAAGTTGATAGTTCTTGATACTATGGCATAACTTGATAGTGCTTTCTACTATGGCATAACTTGACAGTGCTTGATACTATGTCGTTAACTTGATAGTGCTTGATACTATGTTGTAAACTTCATAGTGCTTGATACTATGTCGTTAACTTCATAGTGCTTGATACTATGTCGTTAACTTAATAGTGCTTGATACTATGTTATTTTCTTTAATGTTTCACAATATACTGTGTTGTTAACTTTAAAGTTATACAAGATTCTGCTGATTACTTGAAAGCACATGATACTATGTTATTAACTTGAAAGTTATACATCATACTATGTTGTTTACTTAAAGCCATATTGATATCTCATTATCTCACCGGCGATGGAAAGTGCATTTAATGAACAAGTTGATCTGCCCACTGCCGCCAAGTTCATAGAATTACACATGCGGTTTTACAATTAGTGGAACCACCCCTAAATAAAATCATGGATTCATGATGAAATAATTTTGTAATTTCAATTTTGGATCTTCTACAATATTATGTGATTCAAGTTTTTGACTTGAAAGGCAGTCTTCGGCATACAAATGCCGTTTCCTTTTTCGTGCATCATCTGCACATATGTAATATTCAATTCTCCACCAAATAGTTGTAATAAAAATTTCGTATAGTATTTGATACGCAATTTAAAACTTTGTTTTCTTGTGCAGTCATTTTGAAACGCCTTTACAAAAACAATCCTGCTGTTTTGTTTTTTTTTTGTATAATATTAATTACATACAATGGGAACTTGTACCCGCTAAGCCACTGCAAGTAGCTTGTCAGCAGGAGTTTAGTTCAACAATAAATCATCATACAAATGTAGCGCAAAATTAGAACAACATAGGTGCATGCATGCATGTTGTGATCAATGTACACAAGTTGGAAAAATATGAAAACAGCATAACTGTGTTGTTATAGAGATACCAGAGTACAATTACATAATATTGATTTAAATAATACTATAAAAATATCAGCGCAAGTATTAAACAAATTTAGAAATAAAAAATTTAAAAAACAGTAGTACAGTTTTGTTACAGTGAGGATAGACTTGATATAATAGTGGCACTTGAATAATTTTAAAGATACCCTCAGCTATCAAGGAAACCATCATATTTGTTCAATAGACAATCTAAGAAAGAGCAAAATAGCGTAAATATTGATATAAATAACAGGTAACAGCATTTTTATCCAAAGACTGCCGTTTAGGTGTGTATTTTCTGATCTGTGAATCAAGAATAGGTTTAGTATTCCAACTAGGTTTAAATAATAATTTATTGATGGATTGTAAATTATTTTCTGAATGTTTTTAACAAATTGTACAGTAGCCGTAATCACTAGACATAGGATTAAAGATTTTTTTTTTAACAAATCAAAAAATGTACAAATGTAAATGATTTGTTTTTTGTATGAATTGTGAAAAAATATGTATTCTTTAGTCACGGTGTGAATTTTCATATTCAGTTTTGTCTCCTTCATTTATTTAATAATTATCCAAAGTTGTACTTATCAAATGGTTTATCTTCATTTCTTTTTTTATTTTCGTATTATTTATCCAAAACTCAGTTACTGTGCATTGTATTCGTTCAAGAGAAATATTTGTGAAAAAAAAACAGCTAAATAGATACATATCTGAATTGTAATCCTTTTAGTTTATAGATTCATACAATTTTTTTTATGCAACTTTTGAATATAGAAAACGAGGGTTTACATGCCCGCTATACAGATGCAAAATACAATAGGAAAAAAAAAACACCGCATGTTTTTGCATGGCTTTATTGACATGCTCACAATCACACTGTGCGTGCCCTCCTTAATCTAACGTAACCCGGCAGATGGAGCTTATGGGGATCGGTTAAATGAGGCAGTAAAAAAGAAGAGAAATGTTAGGTTATGTCAAGAGACACATGCGCAATGCGTTTGTCAATGTGCCAATAAAGCCACCCAAATAATAATAATATTATTTTTATTCCGGGCCACACGCAGAGGTTGCGCAATGCAATGTAGTCCATATAGGCATTATAGTACACGTTTTTTTTTGTGTTTCTTGCGCGTTAACTATGTATGTAACAATTCTAGACATTTTGTTTTGACTTCTTTTATTCATAGTGTACATTTGTTACTTAATTTTTCTTTGTTTGCTACCGGTTTCGACACATCCGTGTCATTCACTAGTGTTCTTAACACCGAGTTAAATTAAACAAGTACAGAAATAATTAGACATTATTAGGTAAGGATAGTGGGAGTTTAGAAATACTCGTTTTTGTGTAAATCATCTCATATGTGGAATGAGCTATCGGCATCTGTCTTTCCTCCAACATTTAATCTGGGCCTCTTCAAAGCCCACATTAAAAAATCCCTTCCTGCAGCCCCTGTAACGTTGCCCAACTGGGTAGCGATGTAGTTACCCTGTACAGTGTACATGCTCTGTACATACAGGGGCGCTCTTGTGAGGTGTCACAAAATATTTCTGTACTTGTTTAATTTAAGTTAGTTTTAAGAATGCTGGTGAATGACACGGATGTTTTGAAACCGGTAGCAAATAAATAAAATTAAGTAACAAATGTACATTGTGAATAGAACTCTTCAAAAAAAAAATTATATTTAAAAAATTGAGAAAGAAAGGAAAAAAATATACAATGTTCAGTTATTCAGTAAATGAAATGAGAAGAAAAAAGTTTTACAAGAGGAATAACAAAATAAAAAACAAAGAAAATAATATTAATATTGAATATTACATCGTTGGAGGTTTTTGACGCATTATTTTTTTTATTTTTCTGAAATTTAATAGCTTGCATTGGGAGTTGGCCACTTTATGCCTCATTGTAGAATAAAACAATTAACTCTACCTGAAACAAAACTTGCAGTTTTATTTTCAATTGTGTTTTACATCTGTATAATGTTTGTTAAAATAAACAATATTAAAATATTAAAATCCATGATTTGTTTTCTGTTTTACAAATTATGTTTTTGTTAATTCATTGTAAACTGTTGCGTGATGTTTTAAGCATAAACAGTGTGAATTTAAGTGACGTCGAAAACAATCCAATTAATTATCATAATTCTTATACTTTGTTGTATTCTGTTATATTTTGTTGGTTTTATTTTTCTAAACCAAATAAGGTTATGTTAATTCTACCTTTATTTCTTGAATCTCATTTATGCATTTTTTATGTAGTGTTTTCTTTAAAAACTTCTTAGATTATCGATGATTTTTTGTTGTTGTTTAAAGTGTTATTTTTTGGTCACAATACATTCTCTCAGAATATCTTGAAATTTTAAAGAAATTTATTTTATTCTTGTCATTTTGGATTTCCAATGGTCATTAGCTAAATGTGTAACATTCGCATAAGAGTCGCCTTTGACGGTCGATACCGGCATCGCAGGCTCAACCCTCTACGAGTCAAGTCCTTCGTGCAATATTTTCTGCTTGCAGCAGGAAGAATTCAAATATTGTCAGAGTATTTGTAATCTGGGAATGTTTTTCATTCTTTAAAAACAAATAAAGATATTGTGAAGATTTTTGAGGTAAAGATGGTCTACCTCTGCGTTAAGTTTATTAATTTTTTCTTTCATCTTTTGAGATATTTCTAAAGAATCTTTATCATATAATTTGTTTTTAAGTTTCTTAATTACCTTTAAGTTTGCTTTGTGTTAAATTCTGCCGAATCAGGCGGTGTGTCTTGTATTTTCTCCTATGCGGAATTCCTAATTATTATAAATAATGTTTGGATTATTCGAGTGTGGGGGCTCCGCTGTGTATGGGGAACACCTCAACTTATGCAAAAGTAGTCTGAGCCTTTATGACAACTAGCGTTTTTCCCTCACAAAGGCAAACCCAGCTGTCTAGATCTAGTCACCTTTGTTGTTTTAGCGGTTTGCACGTGATGTGAAATTATTTCATTAAACTTTGAAGCTTTCATCAAGATGTGTTTTCATTTCCGTGCAAGATATGATAATAATAATAAAAATATCTGTATATTTGAAATATGTAAAAAAGCTGTTTTATTTCTTATTACTTTCGACGTACGTGGATTGTATAGTGCGTGTTACCAAAGTACGTTGATGATATTCTAAAAATTTTATTGAACACAACTCACAAACTGTTTCATTGTGAATTTTGATTTATAAAAATCGAAAAAATACCGAAATACACAGAAATGGAAATAATACATAATGATAATAGAATAATAAAACTTACATATTGTGAGTTTTACAAAAAAACATTACTTTTATCAAAATCGGAAGACATACTACGCAAAAAAATTTATTCATAAAAGCTATATTTTTCAATAGAGCTTTGAACTACAGCACCATACAGTTTTCAGAAAAGCCAATTATAGTTCAATATTGAAGATACATATAATTTTAAAAAAAACTGTCATATTGTGGCTTGCCATAAATAAAATGAATTCCTTGTTTCAAACCACTATGTTAATTTTATTTTGACTGTCGACCGATTTCGATGGAACCCTACCTTAATTAGGCTGGGTTGTTTCATCCGTAGTTTAACATAAGCCGAGGTTGAAATCTTAGCCTGTCACTCGAAATTTGTAACATAAACAGTCTAACCAACTTTAGGAATTTTTTACACACTTTTTCCTCCGTATCTAGAGCGAATTTTTGTACGTTTTAAAAAAAATTGAATTCTAGTTATTCATTCTGGCGGTAGCCATCTTTATATTTTGAAAGGTGATGTTTGTGTTTAATATCGATTTCTCCACTGTTTGGGTTCATTTTCGTTAGTTAATTACTGTGCATTTTTTTTTAAATTAATAAATTGAGACCTATTGTTCTTTCAAATGAGCCTAGGAAAAATTAAAAATAATTTTAAACGATTTTATCAAATATCAATTTTTTTATCATTGCCATTTTTAATTCAGGTCTAAAATGGTTAAACATTTGAACAGTTCAAATGTCGTTACAATTATTTTATTATAACTAAATTGCCATAGATTTAACAACAACTTTGGAACAACCTCGGCCTTACAGTTAGGTTTGTTTAATGATTAACCGTTATAAATATAGTGGTTTAAAACACAGTACGTATTTGTTTGATTTATACTACTCTGTATCGCTTTATAAATGTTGGATTTTTTTTCATTCTAACAAATACAATGACATTCATTATTGAAATATAATATTTACATAAAGCTTCTTCTATGATATTTCACAAAGATTTAATCAGTATTATCAGTATTAAAATATTAATTTTAATCTTTGTACATACATATGTAGTAGTTTACATTTAAATACCATTAAAATTATTTATATTTTGCAGTTAAAAATTATTATTTAATTATTTTAGTCACAATTATTGAACACAAATCATCCAAAAATTTGTAGCCTCTAACTAAAATCTCACTAAAGCGATACCGTAAGCGTTTGTTGAAGCTAGTGTAAAATTGCTAATGGAAAATACAATGTGAAGTTCCCGTAAATCTCAATATTAATTTGTAGAATAAAAAATGAGCTAATAAATTGTTTTACATTTTCCATTAGTAATTTGAACTGTTTTAATTATAAAATTCCAGTACAAATTTGAATCTATCAATTTAAAAAAATTTAGTTTAGTTAAATTTAAAAATGTCAATACATCATATACACACTCTTAGATATTTAGACAAATTGCCTTAAACTTTTTAAACGACACACCAAGAAAAGTGTTTATGAATGGCTTTCAGTTAAATGGAGTCCTCGAATGGGTTTCCATACGAACACTGTTTTATCTGCTGTTTTTATGCCACATTTGTTAAACAAAATATGCCATGATTTAGAGTTAAATTAAGTACCGTTTTACAGTGCTGGATTGATGGATCATAGCGCCCGCAAGTATTCGGGTCGTAGGCCCATTGCCCTCCCACATTTCACCGTGCCCCCTCGATAGTAGCCCAGTCCTTTAATTAAGTTCAGCAGGCCTGTCATTGGGTCTTAGGTCACGACTCCTATAGTACAGGTAAAATAAGGTTTATAAATGACAAAATTGCTACATTCATGAAACTTTGGTCATACATTCATGTTTGCAGTAGAAATGAAGATCTATAGAGTCCGCCCAAATTAAAGTGGTGGAACATCCCTCTAAGGGAACGGAGAGGAGGGATTTTAAAAAAAAATCATTTTTCACAACTAGGGCGAGTGAGGTATCGTTTACTATAGTTTCATTAGTGCCGAAGTGAATGACACAACTTGATATGACAGGTTTTTAGTGAAAAAAAAACATGAAAATATCCACCACTTTAATTTGGGCGTACGAATGTACGACCAAAGTTTCATGAATGTAGCAATTTTTAAATTTATTTAGTGCATTTTGTGTCTATTTTACCTGTACTGTGGTTCCACAACGTGTACCGCAAGTATTTAAGCCTTCTTCCCATCAAGACGAGACATTGGCACCAATTATGATCTGTATTCTTTTCCCATTTCCTACAGCTATTGGTGTTTTCCACTCCGAACGGCTGCTATTTCTCCTGAGGTGTCCATATAGTCCTGCTACCTCCCTCACTAACTGTTTCAAAATTGCTTGGAGCAAATGTCATTAAAATAATTTATCGTTAAATTTCACTAATGAAGCTTCAAATTTTTATTAAATTAAATTTTAGCTTTTTTAATTAACTTTATCTATGCACCCGTCACACAGTGATCCATGAACTTTCACTAAAACACATACGTCGTGTCAAAATGTCAAAATGTGCCGCATGGTGGGATAGATTGCATTGAAAAGATTAATAAGAGTGTGCAAAAAGCAAGAACAGCGTTTGTATTCAAATCCATTTGAAATAATTTTGTTGTATAATCAATGTTACATTTCATTGGCTTAATGTGCAAATTTCTTAACTCCACCGCTGACAATTTTACAAAAAGGAACATGTCTTTATTTTTAATTTTTATTTATGTGTGTTACAAAATCATCAATATTTTAATGGTGTACATTTTGCAATGCCGGTATAAGATCCTAGTGAATAATGAATTTAAATTATATTATGAAATTATTTCATCCAAAGGTTTTAGCAAACTTACTTTTTAAGCCATTGATTTTTTGCATTCACCTAGTCAAGAAGCAAAAGTACCAATAAATAATCGCGATTTTTAAAGTTTTTTTGTAACTTTTTCACGCATTGTCAAATAACGTATTTTTATAAACATAAACCAATTTTGTATCGAAATTTCATACCTGTCTGTCTAACATTATCGAATGTTTATCTTTTTTATTGCTATTGCTAGCAAAAATGTATTTTCGAAACGATGGTCATTACGCCATTTCCTGTTATAAGCTGAATACCTGAATTAAATAAAGCACTAAGTGCCAAATGTTGAACACCGATATATATATATATATATATAGGGTTTTTATTGACTAAATAACAAGTTGTTAGGAAACATATTTTTATTATTTTTGTACATAAAAATCTAAGGAGAAACATTAGAATTTTTTTAATGAATATGCTATGAAATTAAAGATATAGCTAATTCAGTTTAGAATTTATAGAAGGCATTAAGTGCCAGCACAAAAAAGATCTAAGTGCGTCATTAAAAGTTACTAAAAATGACTATATGTAAGCTAACCCGGTCATTTAGCCATTTTATTGCTAAACACAACTAATGTCTAGTGGCACTTAGTGCTTTTTATAGGAAAACACACCCGGTACATGCCACTTGTTGGTTTTTGTTGCATCACGTATAGCCACAAATAATTTTTGTAGACTCAAATCTTTATTTAGGATATTGGAGATGGCACAAGGACCATTTGTGCTTATTAACTTTAAATTTAAAAAAAAAATGGCACTTAGCACTTTATTTAATTCAGGTATTTCAGTTCTTTAACTCTTTGAACACATGTGGCTCAAACGAATGGCTTATACCCCATTTTGATTTAAAAACATAAGTCATATTTTATCAAATTTACATATTTAAAAAAAAAATCGAAATTGTGAAATATTCATGTTTTTTGTCATTTTAGCCCGCTCCCTCATGAGTCGGTATGAAATCAACATAATATTGATTGATTGATTCTTTACCGATCCACGAGGGAGTGGCCTTATACTTAAAATCCAAAATTTCTTAAATACACACTGCTCGTGTTCATGAGCTGATTTGCTTTTTAATCCCCAAATTTCATTGGGTTTTGACATTTTCCAGTACCTAATTTACAAGAATCTCTTGAATTTTATTGTACATAGATGGCAATACTTATATAACATGCCATTCAAATATCTTATATTTTCAATTTGATTTTCATTGTTTTTATTTATTCATTGTTTGATGGTTTGTTCACACAACTCTAGGAATGCAACGGAAATTTAGTGGAAATATACCATGTAAAAATAAACTAAATAAGGGTTTATAATAAATAATAATTAGTGATTCTCGGAATCATACGAAAAAAATTGTGTATGACCAAAGATAGTATTGAACTCTCCAATTATCGTTTAAAAGTGTAAATTAATATTTGATTTATGTAATCCTAATATCCCTGTGTTTTATAGAATGGCCTAAACTTCACATCTTGATTATTAATTAATACCCACTGTACAGATAATCCCTAGAAATGTGATTTATGCAAATTAGAAATAAAACTGTAGTCGCCAATTTACATAAAACGATTTGACCACTGATGGGTTTCTGTAAAGTGCTTTTGCCCAGTGAATTACCATAAAAAAGAAAACAATAGAGTGTGCCATTTAAATTCCGTGCTAAAAATCCACCCGTCTGCCAATTACTGTCCAAGAGCTAGTCCGAAACGAATCCCACATGTGCGTTATGAGTAACGCATGTATGAGACTATCCTAAGAAATAGATCATACAATACATACTACAGCGCAACGGTGGGAGATGTGCGAATCTAGGGAATCTACAAGCAGCCCGGGTGCACAGTGACTATGGGATTTGATAATCTCAAATTTGTGCAGAATAGTATTTGGAAGAATGAACAGATTTTTTTCTGTGATTATCGTCTTTTAAGTTGTTTTTAAAATAAGTTAATAATTGTAAAAGTTTTGTTTTTTGTTGCCATATTTCAAGAATTTGCTAGCATTGGCAAGTATATAAAAAAAAAAATTATTATGTAAATCGTGATTTTAGCAATGATTTTTTTTTTGAGAAAGATCAACATGGGATTTTCTCGTATATTTATATAGAGATATATAAATGGAGTAAACATCAGCATTCAAGATATGATCATAGAGATAATACGGGCTTCAGTCGATTACAATCGCTCGCCGGGTATGGATCTCTAACGATAACTGCAAAATGCCTACATGACTGGACGTGTTATTCTGGAAAAGATAGAAAAAGCGATGGTGTAACCTTTCATTGATTTTACTATAGTCAATATTCGTGTAAATTAGCTTTTTTAATATTAAATAACTCGAGGAACACTTGCTGGCACGCCGGTAAGGCAAATGCTCCGGGCCACGGCGTCGCGGTCAGTCATGCTGCGACTCCGTTCGTTGAGTTCGTTAGCGATCGGAATTATTCAGGCGACATCTACAGCTGCCCCACCACCTTCGTACCTCACTCGCGGGAACAATATTTTACACTGATTTTGCAAGGAACGTATCCTCTTATTTATATACCTCAAAATATACTTAGGGGATTTTTTGGGCTGGAAAAGACATGCATTACACTCATTAGAGGCAATATTTTCTGGTTTTAGTGGCATTGTGGTGAAAATCTGAATATTTTTTCTTTTTATTAATATTCTATTGAATTTCCACTCCTTCCTAGGCCCCAGACAGGGTGACGAAATTGGTTATCTGATAAAGAAGTATTTCTAAATGTTTAATCTTTTTCACCAAAAGTAAGGAAAAATTGAGCTTACTTGGCACATAGACACGCTCACAACACACTTCTATCGGTTTATCTACTCAGTGGTACTATTCTATTAAAATTGTTCCCAATGTGTACTTATTATCTTGTAATTTGATTATTTTTCAATTCTGTGTGTTGTACATAATTATTTAAAAAATAGGAAATTGGAGAAGATGGCGCCCATTGGAAGGCGGCAGGCAAATTAGTAACTTACTTCTTAATCAAAAACTATGCTTGCCTTTGAAAAGTGCACAGTCAAAAGAGGAATTTACAATAATTAAATAGTTTGACGAGTTTTCCTTAAAAAAATTCTGTGCAATAAATAAAATAACACTTGCAAAAAATAGCTCGTTTCTTGTATATTGTAATGTAATATTCAGCCCCTTTTATGAAGTAAAATATACAAAATCAGACAGTAAACTACTCCATTCAAATTGGGCATTACTTGTTATTAGTACTTATTCATTTATAAATAATGTCACAAATTGTCTAACTGTATTCTAAAAATGGAGAAGATTTAAAAACATGGGATTTCTCTCATTTATTTAATGTGCTGATTTAGAACTTCGATTTTCCAGAAATAAAAGTTTTTTTATTGAAATTTGACAGAAATGATTTTAAATAATAATAATAT
>JAHDVE020007991.1:0-25129 GCA_022606495.2 Halesus radiatus | reverse complement strand
AGTCATTTGTCACAAAGTAATACCATTAAATTAACCGAATTAACGAAATTGCCATATTTGTAAAATACCTATTTCAAAATTCACCAATGTCAGTTAAACGTGATTTAAATTCTAAAAATGTAATAAATTACACGTGTGAAGTATGTGATAATAAACTACACGTGTTAAGTATGTGTGATGCATCTATAATTCTGTAATAATTGTAATAATTCTGTAATAATTCTGTAATAATTACCCCAAAATCCCAAAAATGTATTGTCATTGATATGGAATTGGAATCGCAGTTAAGCAAAATGTCTTTAACCCCAAAGATAAGAACGAGGTCATTGGTCAAAATCCTGGCAGGCGCAAATAATATTTATTTTCTGTAAATTCACAGTTAATTATTTAAAAATAATGTTGCATAGTATTCATATTTGCAGCACGTTCCAGAGTGGAAGGTATTCTCACTATCGCCCTGGTGAAAGACCACAACTCGGAGTCGAAATGTCGCTTGAGATGGTTTTAGCCAGCGCGTTTGGAGACCAGATTTGAATAGCCAGGTAATTTCCCACCTTCTTCTTTCGCATATCCTTCACCTCTCCGCTACCCCCAGCCTCACAAATGTTACACTCTCCAATTGGGGATGACATAGTTCCACTGGCTTCAGACGGGTGGGATCTTGTGCTGTATTGAAATAAAAAGTACTTCTTAGAAATGCAGTAAGGTCAGAGTTTCAATTTCGTCAAACAATTTAACTTAATAATAATCTTATATGTTGGTATCGCTACCAAAAAGGAGTCGTACACGGCACTCGTACAGACTCCTTGGTTGAATGTAGCGTGTTTAAAATTTGTTATTCGACTTCATAAAAGAAATTCCATTAAATATAAAAATAAATATAAAACAACAAACATGTTGCAAAAAATAATGAACAGGTGTTACAAGACAAATTGGTTTCCCAGTAACGTTTCGAAAAGGTATCACTGTCTGAATTGTATTAATATGCAGCGATACATACAATTCTATATTTGCGTTGTTGTCCGCTCTCTTAATTACGGTTGTGCCGAAAGTCGATAATTTCTGTTTTTCCCCAAAAGTGGGGAAATTTCCCCAAATATCACATTCAACTGATTTTCGTGTACAAAACGATCGTTTTGAAATGCTCTTGTTTTGTAGTGTTAATTTGTGCCGCTAGAGTCGAACGCGTTCGTATTAATTATTTCACCATACAGTTTCTTGTGTTGTCATCTTTGGTTGACAAACAGACAAACTGATAAAAAATACGAGACCATGTTTTTGTGATGGCAAACTCAAAAATGGCCGTCGATAATAATTATAATCTAATATCAATTAATCAAGATAAGTTTTTCATTTTAGCTTTATAATTAAAACATTAATTATAATGGTTGAGCTTTCTTAAAATTGTTGAATTCAAGTTTTTATTTTAAATGCGTTGTACTTTATTTATGAGTGTTGGATCTAAAAATTCGCGGTGTAATTCAAGTTTGAAATTGTGCGAACATAGTGATGTCACTAATTCATGTTCAAACATGTTTACCCATTTGCTTCAAATTGAAGACTTTCCAATATTATCCCCAATTAATTCCCATATTATTGGCTGGTATGTTTTTGAATGACTGCAAAATTTTACCCGAACATATTTGTAATTTAATGTCTCGGATATACCTATCTGATTTTTATTTATGTGGGACATTTAATGACTTTTTCTACAAGTCTAGAGAGAATATTAAATTTTCGAAAAACATATTGAAGTTTATAAACATCATTGACAAAGATTATAATAACAAATTTTAAATGAAATATGAAACCGAAAAAGACATAAAGCATGTTATCGATAAGAATGACGTAAAATATACTGGTCTCTTTAGTTCAGTGGTAGAACATTGTCCCGGTTAGCCGTAAGACAGAGGTCCTGGGTTCGATTACCAGATGAGCTAATGTTTTTTTAATTGTCCGTGTCTTTTTCGGTTTTATTTTTCATTTGAAATTTGTTAATATTATCATCTTCAATGATTAGATAATATTTATGACTGGTTCCTACTGTGATTTTATTAATCCAGTTCCTACTTGTCCCTAACCATCACTTCTTCGTTTAAAACTGTGGAAAATGGAACATAATGCAAATTCGAATACTTTTGTTCTGATTGAAGATTGAACTCGAGAAAGAAAAAGATTGTCATCAAAGCCATATTCCTGAAAATACCAATTCACGGCAGTCCCCCCTTAGGTCAGCAGCGTTATCAGCTATCGGGAGGTTGAAGGAACCAAAGCGCACACCTGATAGTAAGTTCGGTGATCATGCCGTTGGAATGAACTGCCGCATGACTTAAGAATGATCATACCATAGACTCGACAGAATTCAGAACTAAACTCAAAACTCTCTTTTCAGACAATCGTATCCATAAATGGAAGAAATGCACACGTAAATTGCTTAGCTAGGCTAGCCGGTTAGTGCTTACCTAATGTCATTAAATAGAAAAAGTTTAAAAATCCACGCATCGGTGCGCGAATGCGTCCACAGCCCGCAACACTGTAAATAACTAAAAGTGTAAAAATAAGTAAACAAAATGTTAATATCTATTAAAAGCTTCTTACGCTTTTTAAGATCATCTTATAAATATTTTCCAGTCCTAAAAATTATAAATATTTCAAATAAATACCAACTCTTCTTGTACCACCAATCTTCTAATAAATGTAACATCAATAGAAAAGGAGGATAAAGTAGCAACGGTAAAACTATCGCCTCTATACTTAAATTGTCTTATAAAACTGTGTTCATCTGAAGCGACCTGCCACGCAGGTAAGTATGTATTTCTGTATCTGTTTGTACATAATTAGATAAAGAATAGGAAGTAATATTTGTACTGCGCCCTTGAGATGATTTTACACAAAAACGGCGCTATACAAATCATCTAATTATTATTATTATTATTATTAATATTATCTATCTATAAAAAACATAAATAGCAACAATAAATCATAAATAATATTTCCTAATAATCTAATACAAATAGTTTCTTTCAGCTAGCCAAGTCTTCACTATATTGATTAACTGTTTTATTTAAATACAACGTTTAATTTCTGCAGGTAACATATTTAAACAGCTATACGAGGTCTGCTTTTTGAAACCCATTTGGTTGTCATTAGTTTCCATGCTGGGTCCGACTCGATCCAGTAGTAAACGTTTGAATAATCTTGCGACGGCAGTAGCAATTGAGATCGGTCTGTAGCTGTCCTGGGCGGTTGAGTCCGATGATTTAGATTTGAGAATGGGTGTTATAATAGATCTTGTCATATTATTTGGTAAGTATCCATTCTTCAAAATATCAGTAAATAGCCTCGCCAGCAGCTGTAAAATTGGTCCTCCTGCGTGTTTAACGTGTTCAAAACTCAGTCCGTCATGGCCTGCTGACTTCCCAGTTTTCATGTATCTCATGGCGGTGTTAATCATGTCTACTGTGATTGAGATGATGCTGTCTTCATTTGTGAAATGACTAGATGGTGATTCACTTGAGGATATCTGAGAGGTCGGAGTAGAGGTTGAGAAATGTTCTGCGAAAATGTTTGCGATTGATTTAGCGTTCGTTTCTCCATTTATGTTGCTTGGAATTTTACACCGTGTGTTGCATTGTTTATTCGACTTATTCCAGAACTGTTTTTTGAAGTCACGATTATCTAAATCTCTAGCTATTTTGTCCATCTGAATTTGTTGTGATTCTCTATGACATTTTTTTAATTATATATATGTATTAAATATAGGGTTATGAATGTGCTGAAATATAATTTTGTACCACAGAAATGATCTAACTGAAAGAATTTTGAGACTCTGATAAAAGTATGGAATATTATGCCTTAGTATTAATTTACATATTTGAGAAAAAAAAAACACTTTTAGCACACAATGCTTTTAAACGTTGAAATGAATGGTTTGTTGGCGGGTGTACATGACTGGAATAAATTGTCACTGTACATTTAAATCTCAAGTCTTTTTCAAGAAACTTATGAAAATGCAATATATTATTGTAAAACTAACAAATACACTATTTTTATAAGTTTTTTTAAGGATTTGTGTTTGAAGTTTTATTTATTGATACCTAGACGGTTTGCATAGCTCTCGTGAGCACTCCCTCATTGTGCTATCTCCCATTTTACCATATTCCTTTGATGTTGTTCATTGGATATTCGGCTTGTATCTTGGTTCCACAATATGTGTTACCAGGTAGCTGTGTCTTCTTCCCATCAAGGAGGGACATTGGCACCATGGGTGAATTGGAATCTCTCATTTCCTGCATCTATTGGTGTTTTCCACTCGCAACAGCTGCGTGTGTCTCCTGAGGCGGCAGTGTCCCCAGTTCCCTCACTGAGTTTCTGTTCGTATTGAGTAGTTGCCTGGTCCGTCTGTCTGTCTCATTCCGGGCGCCCTCTCCCATTCCTTCCAGTGCTGGGATTTAACCCATCTTTCAATATGTAATTTGGTGTGTCAAGCCGCCACTGATGCAGCAGGCTTTAAACTTACGATAAGTATTTATTCAGTTTCATATTCTCTATGTACACCCGGCAACAAGCAATTCATCTCAATATTTAAAAGCATTCGTGATAAAGGTTTTTTTTTCTTTCTAAAATATTAAAATTAGCGCCATCTGTGAGCACGTATCACATTTCGTTTTCCCTTACTTAATTGAGAATTAATATTATTTTGTGTTGAGTTGTGTCAGAAGATAATATAAACAAATGTTCATCAACGTATTGAAGCTTATAAACCTCATTGTGATATATTAATCATCGAATAAAATGAAACACGAAACCGAAAAGACAAACATAGCGGTGACGGCTGGAATTCTAACCCAGGACCTCATGGTCTTTCCGGAACCTTGCCGATATGCCACGAGGTCCTGGGTTCGAGTCCCAGCTGCTACTGTTATCTTTGTCTTTTCGGTCTTGTGTTTCATTTTGAGAGTTGTTAATATTATCTTTAAAAATTATTCTAATAATTTTTTTTTTTTTTACGGTATCTCCACACACGGACGGAAATAATTTTCCTCAAGGCCTATATCATCTTTGGGGATGCTCTGTGGAGGGTCTTTGATAGGATAGGAAGGAGTGAACCTGAGTCTCAAAGAGAGCCATGTTGTTGGAGGGAGGAAACACAGAGGCCGACTGATCATTCCGCAGCCGAGCTGTTGGACACAAGAAAGAGTCGTAGAAGCGACCCGTTATCATGTGGCAAATGTCAACCGCGTGAAAATGTTGGGCGCGCGTTTGGCTTGTTTCCCGACTGTGCATCAATGCCGAAAGGAACAACGGCGCTAGTTCCTCAGAGCATCTTCCATTAAAATAAAAATGACATCTGCGCTCCAAGATTGCAATCCGTTTGTTATGATAGGTGAATCTATCAAACGGACCGCCCGTTTCTGCACAGAGTCGAGGGTTTTTTTTCAGATATGTTGGGGCTCCCGACCAGAGGTGGCTGTTTATAAGTACATATGTTCTTAATTGTTATTAAAATGATTGTATTTAATGTCAGTTTTCCGTGGCAGGTATTGCATATTATTCTTACTGTTCTCTTTTAATATACCTACCTTCATTTCAATATTTATTAAGTCTTGCAATAAAACCTCAGACAGACATATTAATAACGCGGTTTAAATACTATACTAAATACCGTTAGATGTAACATTAATGTCTGCCAGTATGATTTTATTTTTCTTACTGAAACATGGTTGACCGATAACGTTTCATCGGCTGAACTAGGAATTTTTTATTATAACATTTTTCGTAGTGACCGCTCTTTTTCTTCCAACAAGTCCACAGGAGGTGGAGTCAAGATATGTTGAAACGTCTAATAATGTTTCTGATCGATTATTTGTATGTGTTCTACTTGGTACTAAAAAACTTATAATCGGTTGAATCTATATTCCTCCCTCTTCTCCTTTAGAAATCTATAAGTCACATACGGAATCAGTAGAGCGTGTATCTAAAAATGCTGATTCCACATTTGTATGTGGAGATTGTACTCTTTCTTTACAAGCGACCGCAATTGTTATTTTATTTTTGCATATATGAATTTGTTCCAAGTAAATTCTATTACAAACTCTCTGGATTTGATATTTACAAGTATGCCTAGTGTCCTTGTGTTAGAAGCTACATACAGACTCATTGCTACCAATCGATAATTACCATCCACCTCTAACTATAAGCATTAAATAATGATTCTTTAAATCTATGTGTTTCTTATTACAACACATTTAATGATGGCGACTATGTCGGAATGAATAGTTACCTTGTCCAGTATGATTGGTCATCTCTCTTTTTCAATACTAATATTAACGATGCTGTACTTAAATCTATGTGTTTCTTATTACAACACATTTAATGATGGTGACTATGTCGGAATGAATAGTTACCTCGCCCAGTATGATTGGTCATCTCTCTTTTTCAATACTAATATTAACGATGCTGTACTTAAATCTATGCGTTTCTTATTACAACACATTTAATGATGGCGACTATGTCGGAATGAATAGTTACTTCGCCCAGTATGATTGGTCATCTCTCTTTTTCAATACTAATATTAACGATGCTGTACTTAAATTTAACAAATGTTTATCTGATGCTGTAAGTTTGTCTGTTCCAAGGGGAATCTACTCCAAACCCAAGTTTCCTAAATGGTTCAGCACTGAGCCGGAGCAGTTGATATTTGATAAAAAGATAACTCACAAATTATTTAAAGATTCTGGCAACTTAATGCACTATCAAAAATTTAGTCAATTGAGAGAATTGTCTAAAATAGAAACAGTCAAGTACTACAAAGCCTTCATAGAAGTTACTGAGTCCAAATTACAACTAAACCCAAAACAATTTTGGCAATTTGTGGCCCAAAAACGTGCTGAAAATGATATCCCTTCAAGTATGTATTACAGTGAAACTCTTGCTTCAAATGGGATTGACATAGCTAACCCCTTTGCGAAACACTTCTACTCTGTTTATTGCAATAAATCTGGAACCATCCCTTCACTTTGTTTATTGGGAATAATTTAAGAATCTCCCTTCCCGGTCAGCAGGTACCCGCTGATCTCCCACCCTTGGCCTTTCACTCACCTGTTTTTATCAATCTATAACACATGTGTTTTCTTAGTTCATAGTTTAGCTGTATACTGCCTTGAAGAAACCCGGTCGGCAAAAGTTTAAATAAAAGTGATGTAAACAAAGTTATGGTTTTATTTTTTAAATTATAATGTCACATCACCAAGTTACCGCTTCATATGAAAAAGAGATTTGTTAATATTTTCAGAAAATACCGATTTACTCTGAAATATATTATGTGATAGTTAAAATTATCTATTCTGTGTGGTACTTGCAATTGAAATCTGTTTTAACCGCTTTTTAAGATAATCTTCTATTATTATATATATAAAAATCAGTTTAAGTTTGTTTGATTATCCTCGATTTTTTGACCGGTTTGGCTAAAAATAGCACAGTTTGGTTTTTATTAGTGCCGGGAAGGTTTAGAAAGTAGTTTGAATGAAATCCAATATGTAAAACTGTTGCTATAACCTTTTAAAATTGGTTAGCCCGTAGATATAACACTCTGGTTAGCCACAGGTTGCATATTCAAAAGAAAAAGTTTTTTTGGGTAGAATATTTTCAAGATAGAAACCACTAAAGAACTTTATGATTCAGATTTTTTGAAAAAATAAACATTTGGAATGAAATAAAATATTCAAATGAACGTTTTTATTTATTTGGAGATAGTTACTTTCGCTGTCAAATCAATAATGGCACCCTAATGACAAGCAAGAACTCACAACTTCATAACTTTATTCCAAAAAAAAAAATCCCAAGTAAGGCCGGGTACACATCGGCTAGTACAATAATAAAAATTAAAATAATTTCAGAACTTAATAAAAATATTATTGAATTTATTTTCTTTAAATATAAATATAAACATAAATGGAGTGGAGTTCTATGAGTTAAACATAATATCAATCAATAAGTATGAATGAAAATGTTCAATTTTCAGAAGGAATGGTGCGCTCGAGTAATATTTTAATGTTTTCGAGAGACTCTTGAACACTTTGTAATTTATCTTGCAGCTGTTTCATTTCACTGGAGCCATCTTCTTTCTCCGCGATCAGCTTCATAGAATCCTTGACTATTTCCCAATTGACCTGTCGTCGTTTACACCGCGGCATGGAGCGGGGGGACACTTGAGAGTTTTCAATATCGTGCTCTCTTTCATCGTACACTTCAACACGACTGGTTTTATTAATCACAGTAACACAAACTTTTACAACGGGCGGGATTTTAAAGCAACTCCAATTCACTAAAATTACCCTCTCGAATTTCCAAACTAGTCTTATCCTCGAAATAAATCCTTCGATCTCCGCGTTCGCTCGTATTTCTTGAATATCACTAACTGCTAAGCCGTTCAGTAAATTCAATAATACCATTGGAATTATAAATACGAAGATCAAAAATATGACATAACTTGTTTCTGGAAAAGTATCAAACTTAATCGATGCGGCGTCAAATTCTCCAGTCAACATTAAAATTGTTTTGAAAAATGAAGTGCCAAGATTGAGGAAGAAGTTTGGGTTCTCGTTATCTGTAACGTTTTTACCATTTGGGATATCTGTTGTAAATAAAGCGTAAAAACTCAATGCAAAAGCAATAATCAGAACGCAGTAGAAAAGCAGAAATTTTAAGAAATTCCTCGAAACTGTTTTAAACATCACTATGTATGGGGAAAAGAATGGAAATTGTCCAGCCAATAGGACCAACTCAGCAGACGACAGAAGTATAGCTGTGGCAGAGAGCTGTCGCTTGAAATATTCATTTGTCGAGTTGTAGGAAACTATAGCAATTGTACAGCCAATCACCAATATTTCTAGCAAGTTTTCTTTGCTTTTATAGTATTCTCTGAAGGATAGACACATTTGAAAAACTTCCCTTATAATTAATAAGATTAATAAAATGATTGACGGAATTCTTGTGAAAACAAACTTACTCTTTTCTACTGGTCCTAGATATCCAAAGAAAATATACAAACCGAGAAATATACAAAACGATGTATAAAACACCATGTTGACATAACATAAGCAACTAATCCCTTGCCATTTTAAGTCAATAAAACTTGTAATTACCGGGTGCTTCAGGAGCGGTTTCAGTTCGGGGCAATCTGACATGTATAAAGGAATGTTTGTTTTAGGAATGAGAGGAGGAAGGGAGGAACCCAATAAACGTTCTATTGTTTCATTGTCACGATTGCTACGAATGGTCGTAGGAGGTGACAGGAAGCTATAATCAAAGCGTAATTCATAATTTCCATCTTTCGGTCTTACATTATTGGTCGTTAAACAACCATCCAAATAAGTTTTGAATGTTTTAGCCGATATATCAGCGAGTGGGGTCTCGTTAATATAATTTCTGATTCCAATGTAGGCTCCTTTCTTCAGTAGAGCCAATACTGCTTCTTGGTTGTCTCTCCTAGTCGCATAATGGAGAGCTGTGTTGCCTTTGGAGTCCTGATAGTCGATATGTTTTTTTGTTTCCGGATTTTCCAGTAATATCCTTAAACACTCCTCGTAATCTCTTTTTGGTTCTTCATTCAGTCGTTTGGTTTCGTTTACGACAATCTGTATGAGAGATTTGCCATTTAGCGGTTTATATAACGTTTTTTCGTTTTTTAATAAAATGTTGAGTATTTCAGAATACCCGTTGAAGCAAGCTATTTCAATTGATCTATTGGCATCAACATTAATATTGGGAGCATCCAAAAGTATCGTGATGGTATCCAAGTCTCCAGCTTCGACGGCGAAGTGGATGGGTGCTTTTCCATGGTTCTCGTTAACTTTGTTTACGTCGACAGTTGGCTTGAGTTTCAGGAGGAGTTTTACAAAGTCGCTGTAACCAGGTTTGGAACAGGCGACATCTAGGCATGTTTTGTAGTTCGGGAAGCAGTAGAAATAATCCGGGTCGACTGTTTCAAATAAGAGGAGCCTTTCAAATTCTTTGATATCCTTTTTGTGAATAGCATTGAGAAGCTGAGTTTGGGGATCAGAAGTCAGGAGAGCACTTCCTCGGTTAGGGAAGCGGCTCTTCAGCTCGAATTCGCCTTTATTCATGTCGACTAATCTTAAGAATTCATCTGAAAGTAAATAAAATATTAATTACTTATTTATTGTTTTCTAACATTTACAGAGTACATATTAACATTATCATATTTATAAAATGAAGAGTGGTAAGTGGGTAAGTTTTAAAAATCCATTTAAAAATGTTGACAAGATTCATTGTTTTTGGTTTGGTCATCGTCATCAGTTATCACTTGATAGAGATGCTAAATAATGAAAACAAATAAGGTAAATACAACACAACATACACCACAATATAACACACACAAAGAGAAGAAAACAATAAAGATAGAGCATGTTACTAATAACACCATAACGTATAAAACATAATATAAGATATGGGAAGAGAAGATAAAAATAAAGCAAGTTTCAGTATTTCTAATAACACCACTGTTTTAAGATGGCTGATTTGCTTTTTAACCGCCCGTCCTTTGGGAAATTATTATTATTTAATTCAAAAAGTAGGTAAAAAAACAATGTTTTTTTTTTCATTAGATTTTGCAATAACAATAAGTGACTAGTAGTGGTGGAGCCGGATCACCGAACCGGTACACTACAAAGAGCTGATTTAGTGATCCAGCTCACTAAACCGAGCCGTTTCGCCCACCACTAGTGACTAGTGACGTAACTTGTACGGGAGAGACGAAAATAATCCGTTAGCTTTGGCTGACCTCGAAATACTAAACGAGATGACGCAGGAACAAACTTGACGTATACGAATGTTTTGTGGGTTTTGGATATAGCTTCTTTTGTACCTGAACGTACGGGATACGGCTTGTCGCGTTCGGGCGATAATAAAGCAGCCGTATCACGTACGTTCGTATGGGTAGGGCGGTTAAAATATGCGAGACTGTTCATGAAGATATCTATATGATTGTACAATCTACACTTTGGAGACATTGGATTGAAACAGGTAGTAAGTACACTGTTATTAAATATCCAAGATAAAATGTTTTATAACTCCTATTAGGAACTTTGACGTAAATACTATTTGAACAATCAATGGTTTGGAGCTCGTTGTGAAAAAATTTGATTAGCAACGGACTGTCTTCTTTTTTCCAAAGTAAGAAAATTAAAGTAATGAAGTCGTATAGTTTTTGCATATTTCATGTAATGTGGGTTCCATATAACTCTCCCATATTACAATTGACTTCTAATAATAATAATAATGATAATAATAATAATTGGATGATTTGCATAGCGCCATTTTTGTGAAAAATCACCTCGAGGGCGCTGTACAAATATTACTTCCTATTCTTTATCTATTTATGTACAAACAGATACAGAAAAACATACTTCCCTGCAGCTGGCAGGTCGCTTCAGATGAACACAGTTTTATTAGAAAATTTAAGTATAGAGATGATAGTTTTACAGTTGTTATTTTATCCTCCTTTTCTATTGATGTTACATTTACTAGAAGTTAGGTGGCACAAGAAGAGTTTGGAATTTATTGAAATATTTATAATTTTAGGACTCGTAAATATTTATAAAATGACCTTAAAAAGCCTAAGTAGCTTTTAATAGATATTAACATTTTTTATTTATTTTTACACTTTTATTTATTTACAGTGTTGCGGGCTGTGGAAGCATTTGCGCACCGATGCGTGAATTTTTAAACTTTTTCTATTTAATTACTTTAGGTAAGAACTAACCGGGTAGCCTAGCTAAGCAAATTACCGGTTCATTTCTTCAATTTATGGGTACGATTGTCTGAAAAGATGAGTTTTGAGTTTAGTTCTGAATTCTGTCGAGTCTTTGATCATTCTTAAGTCATGTGGCAGTTCATTCCAGGCTTTAGGTCCTGATACTCCTGCGGCACGATCACCGAACTTAGTATTAGGTGTGCGCTTTGGTTTTTTCAACCTCCCGATAGCTGATGACGCTGCTGACCTAAGAGTGGACTGCCGTGAATTGGTATTTTCAGGAATACACAGTTCTGATAAGTAAGCCGGAGCCATTCCGTTAAGTGACTTAAATACCATCCAGCAGAGCTTGAACTGGATTCTTTCAGGACATTTGAGCCAGTGGAGATTTTTGAGATGCTCTGAAATGTGGGAATATTTAGATACGCCGGTGATGAGTCTTGCTGCAACGTTGAATAGTGATTGCAATTTGTTAATTTGGTATTTGGGGAGACTTGCATATATTCCGTTGCAGTAATCTAGACGTGATACAACGTACGAATTGACAAGCAGTTTAATTGCCATTAAGTTAAATTAATGTACATTCATATTTGAGGTTAGAATTCATTTGACAGCTTATTGTAAAACAAAAACGTCCAGAAGAATAACGATTCAAGTGACATTTTTTGTTTTATTTTGAAATATAATTTAAATTGCGAATTTCTTTTTTTGAGTTGGAATCGAAAAATGGAAGCGGGTAGTATGAAATATCGGGAAACTGGAAACGAGAAGCAATAAGAAGAAGCGAGATGCGACGAGAAGAAAAACCAAAACATAAATGCAGGAAGTTAGAAACTGTAACAAAAAGGAGCGGGAAACAAGAAGAGGCGGGAAACAAGAAGAAGCAGGAAGCAAGAAATTAAAACCAACGCTCAAGCCATTCCTTTAGTCCTATCTATCCTACATTTCCATATTGGCTCTACGTTGCCATGTAAAATGTTGCCGCCTAATTAAATTATATCCTCCTTCCTATCCTTAGAGCATGTGCTCCAAATTATAGCGTAATCAGTACCCCCTGGACTCTGGTGTTCTGGTGGAACTGTTTACTTAGTGCACTCTTACTTACTCTATCTCCTAGTAACATTTTTTTTGTTTTAATAAATATTTTTTAAATTATTACAAATTTCGTATTTATTTAATATTTTCCTCATTCCGTCTTTCTATTCATAAATATGAACACCGTTTATATAAAGTAAAAACATACATCTTCAATAACTGTAAATTAACTTTGTGGCATCCATTTTAAAATTAAATAATACAAAATATTTACTTGGACCATTATGCCCATGAGCCATATTAGTGTTGCCATTTAAAACCTTTTGAACGACTACAGCGCCATCAATTTTTGGCTACCTTTAAATGTCAGACTGTATGTATAGAGCTTAAAGTAACACAAATTAAGATAAAATTTCACTAAAACTAAAAAAATTCCTATTTAAAATACAAAACGAAATCTAAAAAAAAAAAAATGTCCACACTAATCCAAAAACAGAATACACACGTGACGTCATATGTTCCAAATGCAATGGTGCCAATATAACAATGTGTTTTAATGAAATGATTATTTATTCACTTTTAAATAACGATTTATAAATTCTACGTATGTATATAATTATATATAATAAAAGTTGTACATTCAGAATCGGCATTTGTTGATCCATACGAATATATATATATATATATTTCACTGGAGTTCCTTAATGCTGATTATGGAGGGAGCCAACGTTAGCATGTTGTGAATAGAAAATACACATTAATTAATTTATTATTAGATATTTTTAATAAGTAAGGCATTTGAATTATAATCAATTTGCTGGTATGTTATTAATTCGCAGAAGGACGTTGCTATCGCTGGCTGCGAGTCTGCTTGTATTATGAACTGATATGAACTACCGAAATGTGGTTAGTCGGTTGATAAGTCAATGAAGTCATCCAAATTAAATTAAAAATCAACTTTATATTTTTTGATATTTTCGTCTTTTTATCGAAAAATCTTCAGTTAACAATTAATTTTACCATTTTCACAGGCCTTTGAAAATTGGTTGTCCGAGTTTTTTGCCAATAGGGACAAGGGCTTCTACGAGAGGGACATTGTGAAGTTGGATTCTCGTTGGCAGCAAGTTATCTAACAGAACGGCGCATATTTGACTTAAATCCGATGATTGCAACACTTTTTATAAAGCATTGAAATAAAGCGAAAAATACGAAATTACTTTTTCCCCAACCTGACACATGGTACATGCATTGAGTAGATGTGTAGTATACCAAAAATATAACCATTTACGGATTTCCTCCTTGTGACTTTACCCAATAAATCACGAATAACCAAATTAATAAATTTATAACAATCTAGCTGATCAAGTATAAGTTATAAGTTATCAAGTTGTGAATTCTTGCTCGTCATTAGAGTGCCATAATTGATTTGACAGCGAAAGTGGCTATCTCCAAATAAAGAAACATTCATTTGAATATTTTATTTCGTTCCAAACGTTTTTTTTTTTCAAAATACATCTAAATTATAAAGTTCTTAAGTAGGCACCTACTCGTGTTTTTCCATTTTTAAAATATTCTATCGAAAACAAATCTTCTTTTGAATATATGCAATCTGTGGCTAACCGGAGTTTTATTATATCTATGGGCTAACCTAAATAAAACATGGCGGGTTTAGTGTTTTTCATACTAATTTTAAACGTTATAGCAATAGTTTTACATATTGGATTTCATTCAAACTACTTTCTAAACCTTCCCGGCACTAATTCGAGGACAAGCGAACAAACTTACATTGATTTTTGTAAATATGGATAAATCACAAAATCGCTCGTGACAAGCATTACAAGAAAACATATTTTTGATGTTGTAATGGTTATTCTACTTGTAATAGTTTGATATTTGTCCAAAGAAGCGATGATAGCAGTCTACAATGGAGTGCTGATACCACAGAGCAAATGATACGTAGAGATGCCCTAACACGCAATGGGAAGAAACCAAAATTAGGAGGCGAGGGGTGAGCTTAGGCATGTCAATGCATCCGTCAGCCTGCAGGCAATTCGCGTTGCACTGCAAAGTATTAGTATTTACTCTTCGAACAGCAAATCCGCGAATGATCAACTCGTATTTACAATTATGCGAAATTTATGGCGAATCTCCCTTATTTCCGTAGCTGTGCCAACAGATTCCAAACTAACCCAAACCACCGATTTAAGTGAAACAGTGAGCAATGCACGAATGATGACGTAGTGTATTCAAGAAATGCGTGAACCCGCCTGGTGCCCAATTTATAATGTCACGTTGTTTGCCTCCAGCCATCAAAATGGTAGGCAAATTTTACTATGTGGCAGGTCTATTAATTTTGACGTCAGTGGTTGACACCAACCCTGATGTGTGGCAAGGAGGCGCGGAACTGGAAGGGGAAGGATGAATCTCTGAGACGTATGTTTGCAAAAATCATGTATGACCTTGTTAAAAATGAGGAAATTCGTAAAGAATGCAAGGATGATGTAAGCGCAATGATAATGAGCAAGATTAAGAAAGAGACGCTTAAAAATCTTTTTTAACGACTTTCACTGCGTTTGACATACATAAAAAAAACGAATGCTGCGTATTTTATTTGCAATACGTAACTTTAGAGATATTGGAAATTTATTAACCCAGCGGTTCCCGAAGTGAGTCTCGCTGAACTTTTGGAGTCCGCGGAGAGGTTATCAGGGTTCCTCGACGGTTTCCCAAATTTACCTCTCCAGCTGTCGGACACAAAACCTAACTTAAACCGTCCACAATTAAATTGTCTTTAATATTTCAGGATAACAAAAAATACAGCATTTTGCGGTTTGATTTCAATGCAGAAAATAATTCTCCTGCGGCGCTTTTTTTAGACAGCTATGTTTTAACGATTTACGTTTTAAAAAATACTAAATATTGTTTGAAAATTGACTTTCCACGTGATAAAAATGGACAGCGTTAATTGGTTTTACGCTGGTGGACCCAGCAATATTTTTAACATTATAAATATTTTTTAGGATTATTAAAATGACAGTATTTTGTGGTTTCACCTTAAACGCAGAAATATTTTCGGCTTGCGGCGTTTTTCTTGCGGTGTAACGTTTGAAATATTTAGGTTTCTGTTTTTTTTTAAATACAGATTTGGCAAATAAATAATTTTTTTGGAAACTGGTCTTCCGAAAATCGACAAATATTTATTTTAGGAACTCTGTATACAATTCGAATCAAAATAAAAAAGGTTGACACCCATAATTACGAGGACACTTTGTACCCAATGGCAATATTAGTATTTATTTAAGTATCATTGCAGAGTTGTTTATTTTGCTAAAAGCGGTTGATAAGTCACCAGAAATAAGAGGAAAAATAACAAATTATTGTTTGCCGGGAAAACACGTTGCAAAAACTTATCACAACTTTTTTAATCAATTATAGTTAACCCTTCCTTCCCGGCGCGGTCAACTGATTTGATATGTCTCCAATTATTTCAGCATCTCCGTAAAAATACAAAACACAGATTTCATATTGTAGGTTTTCGTCGGCAATATATTGATTAAATGAATTAAAATATAAAAGTATTTGAACACAACAGAATAAAATGCTTTGTTGAAAAATCAGGAAATACATTGTTTGATGAACATTCCCAAGTGACGAAATAAGAATACTATCCCGAACCTAGTTAACAAACACAGTACAAATACTGAACATTAAAATTGTACTCTATCTAGAGAACATTCCACAAAACAATTTTATTAAAAAAAATAGCTATCTAACTACCCATCACCCCGTTTCTCCGCAGGGGTAGGCAGAGAGGATGGACCGCCAAACAACTCCATCTTGGAATTAACTTCTTGCTTCATTCACATTCATACATCGTCTCATACATTGTTTTCTGTTATTCCGACTTTTGACATAGTCCGACTCAAGTGTTTGATTCACTTGATCGTGACATGTCTTCCTCGGCTGTCCCCGATTTTTTTTCCATTCACATTCGCCTCATATATTATTCTTAGACTTCTTTCTTCGTTCATTCGCTCTACATGCCTGAACCATCTAAGCGTTCCTTCCTTAATCTTACTCATTACGCTTACATCAACCTTGGATTCTTTCCACACACTATCATACACGGTTTTACCACACATTCGTCTCTAAGATCTAATTTATATAGCATTCGGTCTACTTTTATCCTTCTTCTGCCAGTTCCATGCCTTACTGCCATACATCAGGGTTGTGTCGTGGTGCCTCGGTGCATTGTGGACTGCTAGCCTCG
This sequence comes from Halesus radiatus, assembly GCA_022606495.2. Lineage (NCBI taxonomy): Eukaryota > Metazoa > Arthropoda > Insecta > Trichoptera > Limnephilidae > Halesus > Halesus radiatus. Next base: position 8,048 of record JAHDVE020007991.1, on the reverse strand, counting down.
CTTCGTTTGACAATCATTTTAGCTACTGCATTGAGTCTTCTATTTCTAAATTATTAATTTAGTTTTTTTTTTAAATGTAAGTTTTCCAAATAATATATTGTAAGTTAATATTTAATTTAATATGCGGTTCTTAAAATCTATTATGTAAAATAAAATTGTGTCTTGATAACTTTCCGAGTAGACCGATAGTGATCGAGGGGGGAGCGTGCTATCGCGCGCCGTGCCACAATGCGCGATCGTCACTAGTAGCCGCCCTGGCGATCTGCCGGCTGTAATGGACGTAACACGTGATGTGTTTTTCTCGTCTTCAATATTTTACTTATGTACATAATAATATACTGTTAATAAAAGTAAGCTGTTTATTAAAATGTAGACATTTTTATGCAAATGAAAAATTGAAAAATTCTAAATGTGTAGCTGTACACTAAGAGTACAGCACCGGAGCTCGAAATATTTACTAGCCCCGTAAGGGAAATATTAAAGGTACCTAGTTAGTCCCATCTATTCGGATCCACCTCATGGAATAGGGGAGGGAAGGATATGGGGCCACCACATTTAAAGTAATAATTCAAACATTGGTCTTAAGAGGAACGGCTGCGCTGCCTGTTTCATACATAACATAATTTTGAATTTGAGGCCAAAATACTCACCTAAACATAATTATCTTTTAAAATATGAAAAACAGGCCATGAAAAAAAAAAATTTTAGAACTCAAAAAATTATTTGCGGGTTTACTCTATTAAAAAATATATCAAATTTGCTATATAAATATGATTACGTAAATACAAATATGAAAACAAAAAAAAATAGGTTTGGGTGAGTATTTTGGCCTCAAATAAAAAGTTAAGTTTTGTATGAAACAGGCCGCGCAGCCGTTCCTCAAGATGTTAAGAAAGATATATTCATTATCGTGCATGATTGTTAATAAGAGAAAAATTTGCATATTCTAATCTTTATAATTTTTTTAACGCGTGGTATTTTCGAAAGCAGGCGCTCAAATGCACACGTGGCTTGTTAGGACACGTGTCCCAGTACTCACTGGTTTCCCGTCTGTCACCTTTTTCTGCCCTTTTCGGAAAAGTCACTTTGCACTTCAAAAACAAACTCGTCTTCACTACCACTGGACTCTAAACTCTCCTCCATATTTATTGAGCAGTCAAAATTATTCAAATAAAATGAATGCGTGGTTGTTGTAATGAATGAAAAACATGGTAAAAAGCACAGCCTATCGTCAGTGGGTACTGTGTACAACCGAATAGAACATGTGTATACCTGTAAAAGGACACTTTTATTTTAAAAAAAAAAATGTACATCTATTGTTTATGTCGCCGCTGCGGCGCCATCGGAGTTGTTAGAATGTTTTACATGTCGCCGCGGCGGCGACAACGGAGTGCGAAGGGTTAATGATTAAATAATGCTAAGTGAGTTGTGATGTAATAACATTAACAATGATTTAATCATTGAAGAATATAATATTAAACAATCCTAAATGGAACACGAAACCGAAAAATAACTACAGAAAATAAAAAAAAGGTATCAGTCGCATCTGAGATTCGAACCCAGGACCTTTGTACAACCGGGACGACCGTTCTCAACTGAGCCATATCATACCTCAACTTCAAGACTTGTCAATATTATCCTCCATTTAATCCCATATTATTGGCTGCTATCTTTATGATGATTACGAGGTTCTACCGGAATATAATTGCAAACCAGATTTTTATTTATATGGGACATCTATTGACTTTTTGACAAGTCTAGAAAGAATATTCAATTTATTTTAATCTATATATATAAAAATCAATGTAAGTTTGTCTGTTTGTCCTCGATGTTCTCGAAAATTACTTGACCGGTTTCGCTGAAAACAGCACAGTTTGTTCTTATTAGTGCCGGGAAGGTTTAGAGAGCAGTTTGAATGAAATCCAATATGTAAAACTGTTGATATAACGTTTTAAAATTAGTATGAAAAACATTGAACCCGTCATGTTTTATTTAGGTTAGCCCATAGATATAACACTCTGGTTAGCCACAGATTGCATATTCAAAAGAAGAAGGTTATTTTGGGTAGAGTATTTTCAAAATGTAAAACACGAGAAACATAAGAACTCAATTACTTAGATACGTTTTGAAAAAATAAACGTTTGAAATGAAATAAAATTTTCAAATAGTTTCTTTGTTTAGAGATAGTTACTTTTTCGCTGTAAAATCAACTATGGCACCGAAACGACAAGCAAGAATTTACAACTTCATAACACTTTATTCAAAAATAAAATAAAATCCCGAGCAAGGCCGGGTACACATCAGATAGTGACTTATAAACCTCGTGGTTTTTCTCGGTTTTGTCTTTCATTTGGGAAGTGTTAATATTATCTTCTCCAATGATTAAATATTACAATGAGGTTTCAATAATTTATTCCAATAAAGCAATTATTATTTTTAAAGTTAAATGTACAAAAAAAAAAAATTACTTTGTAATCACCACTTAATTAATTTATACGTATCAACATGTTTCGAAAGCGATGCTATCCTTATCAGGAATATACAGTATTCTGTTTGAAAAATGTTTTATTTTATTATTTATTTATTTATTTAACATTTTATACGTTATTCCAAAACACTATTGGTTTTTATACCAGAATATGGTAAAGAATGCAAGGCTGATGTGAGCGTAATGAGTAAGATTAATAAAGGGACGCTTAGATGGTTTGGGCATGTGGAGCGAATGAACGAAGAAAGGAGTGTAAGAAGTATGTATGACGCGAATGTGAATGGAAGAAGAAGCCGGGGACGCCCGAGGAAGACATGGACGATCGAGTGAATCAAATACTTGAGTCGAGCCATGTCAGAAGTCGTAATAATAGAAGAGAATGTATGAGACGATGTATGAAAGTGAATGAAGCAAGAAGTGTATGTCAAGTTGGAGTTGTTTGGCGGTCCGTCCTCTCTGCCTACCCCTGCGGAGGAACGGCGTGATGGTTAGTTAGAGTTAGTTTTAGAATGCAAAGTATAGTAATTTATCATCAATTGAAGTACATGTAAGCTGAAGTTGCATTATGTTTCCTGGTAGATATTAATTCCCAGTTAGACATATTGCTTGTTCTAAGGAATTACATATGATGTATAATGGTTATGAAAATATCGACTTGCAAAGTGTTTTATTTTTTTAATTTATTGTTGAAGCTCTTTTCGGTGCGTTCCGAAATTGTACTAGAAAAAAAAAATGAAGAAGAGAGAAAGAAAAGAAAAAAAAGTTATGTTTATATTAATAAAGTGGTTAGTACAAAGTAATTTTTAATTCATTTATTAATAATGACCCCACGAAGTGAATAGCAATATTTTAAAGAAATTACAAAACAAAATTGGTTTGGCTTACACGTAGCAGCGGTTTTTTTTGCTTCTTGAAAAGTCCGGTGAAGTTCTTCGCAATCGCCGAACACGAAAACAACCGACCAAATAATCTTTGTTACAGTGATATGAAACAATGTGTTATTGCGGATGAATTCACGTAGACCAGAGTGTGACCACAAAGAGAGTACGATTCACTTTAAGTTTTCTCATTGGCGAATATGTTCCTGTCTCGGTTACATGGAACCGGATCCTTTGCTGTCACCGGAACTCTCGATGTTATTTTTCCGATGAACCGGCTATTGTTTAGAAGCGATTCCTTTTGGAATATTAATTTTAAAATATATAATTATTTTAAAAACGCGATAAACTGTTATGGATAATTATTATTTTTTGATGAACCGATTCCGAAAGTATTTTTTATAAAGAACCGGTTCCACATCGGTGTCCGGTAACTGGAACCGCGGTGATTACCTTTTTCAGGTATCGTCTCTAAATGAAACCTACGAAACTGGTTTTTTGAGTAACCGGTAATTTTTGGAATTTTAATCAAAAATGAAAAACGAGACCCCGGAACCGGTTCCCAAATTCGAACATATCAACGCGAAAATATTCCAGAGTTGCTCTGTTAGAATTCAGTTATAGTTTTCTAACGTATTGTACCACTCAAAGAATAAAGGAGAACGCAAGAAATGCGACGCTAACGTGTTTCATGATCCATGACAACAATATGGAACTCAGTGAAAAATATAATGGCTTTAAAAATATATATTCATATGGATCAACAAACGCCCATTCTGAATATATAACTCTTATTATACGAAGAATTTATAAATCGTTATTTAAAGCGAACAAAAAATCGTTTCATCAAAACGCCGTGATATGTTGGTACCATTGCATTCGGAACATTTGACGTCACGTGCGCATTCTGTTTTGGATTAGTGTGGATATTTTTATTTTCCGTATTTTTTTTAGTTTTGGCCAAATTTAAACTTAATTTGTAAGACTTTAAGCTCTATAATAGATGTTCAATATAATCAACTATTATTAATAACAGAAATTAGAGTATTCATGATCAAACCAATTATCAATACGGATATTATGATAATGTTAATGCTCAACACTATTATTATTCTTTGAGTTAAAGTTTCATAAAAGGTACATAGTTTTATTACTTGTTTTTAGTTATGGTTTACCATGAATAGATTATAAAATTATGTACGGTAAAGCTCATCCTTGTTTTGACATTTGACATTCTAACCTCAAAACTTATGATAGCCGACCGGCCATAGATTTGGAACGTTTTGGCGGGCTTTGAAAAATTTAAACTTTGAAAACTATTTTAAGTATGAAAACTTAAATTAGAAAAAAATAATAAAATATACTGGTATTTATTTTTGAACGTTATTATTTGTATATATTTTTTAAAATTGTACTGGAGTTCCTTATTGTCTGTCTCCCTAGAATAGAATAAAGAACAAAAAATGGGATTTGGACGTATTTAATAATAAAAATGTTTTATTAAAAAAAAAATATAACATAAAAATAATGATATCCTCACTGAGTTTACATTTGCAAAATATGAAATTAAATTATATTGAATTGCTGCGTTTGGTAGTGACCTCGTAGTGCACGATACCAAAAAAAGAAAATGGAGGAACAAGTTTTTGGATTGTAGATAAATAAAATGACAATAAAGATAACAAATTTACATTTGTTCCTATGCGATGAATCTAAATAATCATCGCTATATAAAAAATATCATATAGCTCACTTTAAAGATGGGTAAATTTACGTTAAACATGTCTATTAGGGCGTCCTTTAGGCGGGTCAAACATTTTTCTCACGAAATCCGAAACGCGTACCATCAAAATTTATTTCATTTGATTCTAAATTTCTCATTAGTGAAATACTAGCATCTTAGAATAACGGCAATGTGTGCCGAATAGGCCTCCGCCCCTCTGGAGCCCCCAGATGACAACCGTTTACCGTTTAACGTATGAATTTGAGGAACGTGGAACGTACTTTTGATTTTGTTTGCAACGGGTAAGTATATGTAAATATGAACAACTTGTAATTTGTTAATAAACTCACCAAACAATGAGCCGCTAAGTTTTTCATTTGACGAAATATTTTCTTTGTTCAAATTTGTAACTATTTTACCACAGCCTTTTTGTCAATTAAATACCATAAATGCTGGTTAAAGTTATTTTGCTTCTTTTGAGATGATTTCATCATCATTGTCGTATGCCTTCATCAGGAAGTACACATCGTGGTAAGGAGCTTTTAATGCTGAAATACAGTGAATCCATGGTTTGTCATTAATTTTTTTTTATTTATTAATTATTTGTTTGATACACACATTCACACAAACTAAGTACAAAGGTTAAAAACATATATTTTTTAATTTCTTGTATTTTTTCGGCATTCACTATATAGCAATTTCTAGACATTTCTAGCAATACATTTCTAGCACTATCAATTTCTAGCACTATATAGTAATTTCTAGACAGTTTTAAGAACGCTAGCGAATGGCACGGTTGTGTCGAAACCGGTAGCGAATTTAATATATCAAAAATAGCAAAAGTACATAGTAAATAAAACTTCCAAACAAAATATACTTTTTTATACATATTCAATTGTATATACATCTGAACACATGTACATAAACCTAGGTTTAATATTTGTAAAGCAAAAAATCCCACATAGGCAAGGCCACTGCGTGGGGGTATTCCTGGTATCAGTTAGTTGCAGTATATTAGTTTATTTGTATTATACGTGGATGTGGAAGGTAAGTTAAATAAAAATTACAAGTTAAATAAGAAAAGAAAAATGAAATAAAATAAAAATAAAAATATACAATTATAGGAGGAAAATGTTGATATCTTTGGTTTTAATTCAGTTTTTTATAACATGTGTGTGTTTAAAGACGATATGTTTGGACACTTACATTCTGTAGATAGTAAATTATACATTTTCGGAGCAATAAAAAAGCATGTCTCTGCGCAAGCCTAGTTTTACACAAAGGTACTTCAAGTAGGTTATTTATTCTGTTACTAAAGCGATTTTCGTTTTTTGAGAATAGTTTTTTTTTGAAAATTTATATTTTAGGCACTGTATACAATATGTTTTTTCTTATATCTAACAGTTCCGCCCCATGGAATAATTGTATGGTGAATTTCAGTTTCAAACACACTTTTCAATACAAGCTCATAGACGTGATGGCGGCAAGCAAAAAAAAGTTACAAATCCCTGTCGAATATTCGTTCCAAAGCCGACCCTCTATATCAAACAATTTGAGCCTGCTCTTTACCGGATGAATTGTCCATTTTCGGTAGAGCAATGAGTTGTTCTTGGTTTCCTTATGAAATTACAATAGAAATACATTATTCTTTTAATATTGCTGCTGAATACTTTAAAGGAGATAGCCGTATAATTCTCACATGGTTATGCAAACTTTTTAACCAGTGTTTAGAGGAGGGTTACACCCCATTAGATTGGAGAAGGGCTGTGATCATGCCTCTATACAAAGGTAAAGGGTCACGCATGGAATGTGGAAATCACAGGGCTATTAGCCTGCTAAGTTCAGTTGGAAAGCTGTATGGTAGGATATTGATTGAAAGGGTACAAATGAAAACAAAGGATAAAATATGGGATGTGCAAGGTGCATTTATGAGTGGAAGGGGATGCATGGATCAGATTTTCTCGTTGCGTATGCTCACAGAGAAGTTTCTGGCAAAAAACCAGAAACTTTTCTGTGCTTTTGTAGATCTACAAAAAGCATACGACCGAGTTGACAGAAAAAAGTTATGGAAGGTGTTGTCAAGTATGGAGTGAATACAAATCTTATACAGGCAATCGCATCTCTGTACGAGGGAAGCGTTGCATGTGTTAGGGCAAACGGTGATTTTACGGGGTGGTTTGACATCACAAAAGGTGTTAAGCAAGGCTGCGTAATGTCACCGTGGTTATTCAATCTATACATGGATAATTGAAGTATGCAAGAATTGAAAGAGGTGGACTTGGGCGCAAAAATGAGTAGTCTGCAAGTATGTTGCCTGTTGTATGCTGATGATGCGGTGCTGATTGCTAATAGTATAGAAGATCTACAGTCCCTCGTATCTAGGATGAACAAAGTATGACGAAGAATGAGCTAATGATGAATGTAAGTAAGTCTAAAGTCATGGTGTTTGAAAGAGAGAGTACGAAAACAGTGTGCAATATAGTTGTGAATGCTGAATACTTGGAGCAGGTCGATGAGTTTGTGTATTTGGGAAGTATGTTTACGAGAGATGGAAAGACTGATAGGGATATTGAAAGAAGGGTGAATGCAGGAAACTCCATTAATGGGGAACTGAACGCGGTTGGCGCAAACAAAAAGTTGTCCAAAGAAGCGAAGCTAGCAGTCCACAATGGAGTGCTGATACCAACCCTGATGTATGGCAGTGAGGCATAGAACTGGCAGAGGAAGTATGAAAGTAGACTGAATGCTGCAGAAATGAGATCTCTGAGACGAATGTGTGGTAAAACCATGTATGATCGTGTGAAAAACGTTGAGATTCGTAAAGAATACAAGGCTGATGTAAGCGTAGTGAGCAAGATTAAGAAAGGGACGCTTAGATGGTTTGGGCATGTAGAGCGAATGAATGAATAAAGGAGTGTAAGGAGAATATATGACGCGAATGTGAATGGAAGAAGAAGCC
>JAHDVE020007990.1:0-17394 GCA_022606495.2 Halesus radiatus | reverse complement strand
GAAATTACAAAGATTTAATGATCATACTTTTGATATAGATACAGGATTAAAATACTTCATACGGGATATAAAACAACACAAATTAATAATTTAGAAATACTAGAAATTAGAAAAAGCGATAATTTTAAAATTGATATAATCAACAAACAAAAAAACTTTTTTGGTAACCCTATATTAAATATTTTTCCACTTAACAGGCCTTCCTACTCTAATGACCATTCCAACAACTTGACAATTTCCGAATTATACCTTTGTCACCTTCCTTTAACGATTGTAATTTCCTAATTATTTGTCTTTCCCCTACCACCCCTCCCCACTTAAATCTTTGTAATTTCCAAATTATTGTAATTTCCTGATTGTAATTTCCTAATTACTTGTCTTTCCCCTACCACCCCTCCCCACTTAAATCTAACTGTTCTATATTTTAATTGTTAACTTCAGTATGCATTGATACCTGAAGATGTGAGCATCGCTCACGAAACATGTAGTAATATTGTATATTAATAAAGTGATGTATACAAAGTTATTTTGTTTTAATTAAAAAAAAAATTAATCCGTATTCATGCAATGCATGCGCATTCTCATAAGCAACTTCAGCATTGAGTCGAAAGAAAGTAAAAAGTTTTTATGTGTGATTGTCAGATCTTGTGTTTTTTACTTGATGCAATACAAACATATTCAAAAATTCACCTTTCTAATCCCTCAAAAGGCCTTATGCGAACAGATCCTTCATCAATATCAAGCCTAGATGAATCACCAGAATCATATTCTTTATTTTTTAAAACAATAAAATACCAACGAGCAGGACACACAATCGCCGTCACGTCTTTCAGAACTCGGTCCGAAATAATCTCGGTGACTGCGGCGGTGGACAAACACCCTTACGTAGAGCATATGGTCACAAAATATGAATGGTGAGCCAAAGTGGACATTCTACAGTCCAAGTTCAAAACGGTACACTTCAACTCTACGCAGATGATACAGTGATTCTTTATCACAATAATGATGTAAACGAACTTCAAAAGGAAATGGAAAGAGATGTAGCTTGCCTGGCAAACTGACACACACACACACACACTTCATTTTGTTTCGAATCAAAAAAATATTAATCAAGTCTCGTTAATAACCACCTTGAAAATGCTGATTTTACAAAGTATCTTGGCCTATAAATTGACTCGCAACTAACGCGGAATCATAATTTTAAACATGTTTTTATCTAAAATTAACCGGTGTTTTATATAGACTAAAATCTTAAGAATATAGAGCTTACACACAATACAATTAATACCCAATGATATTAAAAATGCAAGCCAATGTGAAAGGCCTCCTCTATTATTTGAAAGAAACCTTATGGATTAATGGTGTGATGTTTTTCTGTAATAAGTATAACTATATAATGTACCAGTGATGTGTTTCTTTATAATAAGTGTCTCTGTACACTTATATTATTATTATTTAAAAAAAATAATAATACAATACGTGTAAAATATTTAATGGTACAGATATATATTAATAGCTAATTAAAAAAATATATATATATTTAACAAAAAGTGCCCAACTCAATAGAGAAAGATTTAAAGTGTTTGAGTTGGGCAGCAGCGCCATGTAGCGACAGTAGTGGTATGTATAGAAATAAAAGTACATCAAGAATGTAATATAGATAAAGTTTGTGTTGTTGTACACGATAGTTACTACAAAATAGAAAACTAAAATTACACTCTACTAGAAATGTAACAATAAGGCGCATACAAGATATAAACCTAGTGCATTCATATTTTGAAAGGCCTGATCAAATATTTCTAGAGGACATGTTTCTTTTTTTTTAAATACATACATTTTTTACAATTAAGAGTTTTATAAAATTTATGAATAAATTAAAACTTGTAATTACTGTTGGAGTTAACTAATAATATAATAATTGTTTGATTTGTGATTTGAAAGAATATATTTTTTTTCTCTTTTGATTATATACGGGAGGGCATTAAAAAAAAATTATACCTTGAAAGGCGTAATGGAGTTGAGAAGCACTAGTTTTAAATTTAGGGATTTCTAAGTTGCCATGTGATATAGGTCGGTTACTTATTTTTGTGGAAATTTTTGAATTGAAATGCTATTTGTGAATTTTTAACAATGTGTTCTTTTTGAAGATTTTATTTAAACTGAGGACTCTAAAAAAGTTAAACAGCTGTGTAGTTAGAAATATCGATGGTTTTCGTAGGATGACTTTCAAAATCAATCTCTGTATCTTTTCAACAGGTAAGAGGTTAGTTTTAATGGCTCCCCCCAACCGATTATACCATATTGTAAAATGGAATGGATTGGGTAAAGGAATAATATATTGTTTTTAACATATTGTATGATAGGATGTTTTTAACATATTGGATGATAGGATGTTTCTAAATCTAATGAATATGTAAATAAGTTTACTTACTCTGGTTACCTTATTTTGTTCTTTCCATTTTAGTTAACTGTTTACTAAAACACCCAGATACCTTATGGTAGATTGCCATCGCATAACAATTTATTTTTATTTTAACAAATGATTTAAAATCATATATGTATATATCAATATAACGTTATCTTTTATCAAGTGACGAGTACGTTCTATTTTAAGAAAAGTATTGTTAGTTGATAACCCTGGTAAGCAAGATCTTATAGAAGAGATAATGAGGATCTGACACCATGGTCCGGAGTTGCCAGAAACCATAAGAAAGCCAATAGCAATTTTGACTTGACGTATTAAAACCGTTGTTGTCAATAAAGGCTGTTCCACCATTTATTAAAATAATTTCTATATTTTTTTATAATACCTGATAAATATGTGAAATGTGAATATTTGTTTTATTTTTACCTCGTATTAAATTGTAAATAGATTTTTTCTACCTTTTTTTGTTTTTTCATACAGATGCATTTTTTTTTACAATAACTCCACACAGGAGACCCCGAGGGAAATAATATCCTTCAGGGCCTATATCATCTTTGGGGATGCTGTGTGGAGGGTCTTTTAGAGGATAGGAAGGAGTGAACTTGGGTCTTGAAGAGACCCATGTTATAGGATGGAGGAAACACAGAGGCCGGCAGATCATTCCACAGCCGAGCTGTTGAACACAAGAATGAATCGTAGAAGCGACCCGTTCTCATGTGACAAATGTGCTTGCTTGCATAAAGCATCCTTCGAATACTTTTGCCTATGTATATATAGAATTTTGAGAAATAGGAACAAAAAGTACCTAATAAAAATTAGGGGATGATAAATAAAAATAAATAAATTTAATTAGCCAGCATGAAATCAGGAATTATCATTTGGGAATAATAAAATAATTGTGTCACCTCCGCTGGGAGCAACGGCAATAAGCTAGCCTATGCGAACTTTCCACCCATTCCATTATTATCATTCCATCAAATATGCAGGTTAGGTAAATTAATAATACGTATTATGGATACATTTAATCGTACATGTCAAATTACGATTTAAATTAGGGAAAAACAACTAAATAAATATACTCCACGAACCCCTGAATAAATTATACCATAGATATTTAACAAATTGCCATACGAATTTAAAAAAAAAAAACAATTTTTCTAGGACGAAATTCTCATTGATGTTTAAGTGCTGGCATTTAGGCAGTCACCTTATATATTGATGCTATTTTCCTCTTTCTTACCTGATATTTTTATATTATTACGATACTATTTAGTCGCCATTATGTAATTGAAGTCTGTTATCACTATAACAAAACTGTTTTGCTGTTTTCGTATTTTTAAAATATTTTTTTACATTGATCACACGCATATACTGTTCGTACTGATCACACCTATATTGTTCTATTGTTGCGTCACTTTTTAAATGATTATTTTTATTTATTGTTGTTTTATATAATAATAATAATAACAAAGCATTTATATAGCGCAGTTTTGTGTTATTTTACTTCAAGTGCGCTATACTATAAACGCACTTAAAAAAAATGATTAGCTAATTCCATTCAGTGGCATTCCTACAGTGCTCCTTTTAAATTCTATTTATACATTTTTAACATTTTACATACATTTCCTAATATTACTCCAACAGTACTCCTTAGGTGCATATTCATCTAATAAAATTATAAAATATTATACAGTATATACTCGTACACAGCCATACAAAAAGAACACATTCACAATAATACTGGAAAAATAGTAACATTTTAAGACAGGAGTCGGGTTATGTTTAGCAATAACTGACTTCACATTAAAAAAATATATGGAGAAAACCGAAACCAAACTACGAGGCTTGAGAAAGTGGCTTTTTACAATAAATTGAAGAGAAATTAAAATTTATGAAGAGTGGGATTTTTTTAATAATTTTGTTTTTAGTGTTCATTTAAATTCAGTAAATTTCTGAAGTCCTGTCGGATGCATGGTTCAGATATATAAGGTGGCGCCATTCCCTGCAATGCTTTAAGGGTCATTAAGAAGATCTTGCACTATATAATTTTTTTGAACTAAACTACTGCTGACAAGCTACTTGTAGTAGCTTAACGGGTAAATATTCCCACTGCATGTGATTAATGTTACATATATATGTTTTTAAAGTATCAAGTTATAAGCATTAAATTACGAATTTTCAATTGGGAATAATAATACAATCTAATTACTTCCGTCGTGTGCAATGGGCAAAACGCTAGTAAATAATGATAAGTCACGAACTACCTACCTAAATTACAAAATTGTTGTACAAATGTTTCAAAAATGTATAACTTCATTATTTCTAAGTACATATTACGGAGCAGGTCGATTAGTTTGTGTATTTGGGAAGTATGTTTACGAGAGATGGAAAGACCGATAGGGATATTGAAAGAAGGGTGAATGCAGGAAACTCCATTAACGGAGGACTGAACCCGATTGGCGCAAACAAAAAGTTCTCCAAAGAAGCGAAGCTAGCAGTCCACAATTGGAGAGCTGATACCAACCCTGATGTATGGCAGTGGGACATGGAACTGGCAGAGGAAGGATGAAAGTAGACTTAATGCTGTAGAAATCAGATCTCTAAGACGAATGTGTGGTAAAACCATTTATGATTGTGTGAAAAATGTTGAGATTCGTAAAGAATGCATGGCTGATGTAAGCGTAGTGAGCAAGATCAAGAAAGGGACTCTTAGATGGTTTGGGCATGTAGAGCGAATGAACGAAAAGAGGAGTGTAAGGAAAATATATGACGCGAAAGTGAATGGAAGAAGAACTGGGGACGTCCGAGGAAGACATAGCACGATCGAGTGAATCAAATACTTGAGTCGGGCCATGTCAGAAGTCGAAATAATAGAAGAGAATGTATGAGACGTTGTATGAAAGTGAATGAAGCAAGAAGTGTATGGCAAGATCGAGTTTGACGGTCCGTCCTCTCTGTCTACCACTGCGGGGAAACGGCGTAATGGTTAGTTAATTAGTTAGTTAGTTACATATTATAGTATTTCATATACTTACATTGAATTCTAGCCTGAAATCGACAAGTGAAAACTGCACAGACTGGCAAACAAATCTGTGCTTCACTGACGTGAGAAAGAGCACTGAGAATAGTGAGAATGTGAGAATTGAGGCGTGATGCGACTGGGGACACGTCAGAATGGAATGCAGATGATAATTGTCTAGATGGGCGATATTCCTAACATATGTAGTGTATTTTTGGCACGTTATAGTGGTAGATACTCTTAGTATCGCCCTGTTTAATTCAGAATTGAAACGTTGCTTGAAATGACTTTAGTCTTGTTTGGTGATCAGATCTGAATAACCAGGTACTTCGTCACCTTCCTTCTTCCTTATCTCCTTCCCCCCTCAATACATTCAGCCTCACAACATACCCCCACTGGGTATGCCATAGTCTCACTGTGGCTCCTGACGGTTGGGGGTAGATGGGACTCTTGTGTGGTATCGAGTAAAAAGTAATAAAAAAATCAGATGACAATTTATTTTAACAACATTTATTCCTTTTTCATTATCATCGGTTTATCTGTTTTATTGATTTGCCGCCTGCCAAATTTATTGTACTATAAAAAGCAAAGTCACATAATTGTCAGTAATTTGGTATACTCGTATGTTGTTTACATCTTAAATATTTGTGAAAATATCCTACATGCGTGGTGGATGTTGCCTGCAAACATAGGAATGTATACATGGTGAATGTATTTATTGTATTTTAAAGAAGCAAAGTCATATAATGCTCAGTAATTGGGTATATGTTGCTTACATATTAAATATTTGTGAAAATATGCTACATGCGTGGTGGATGTTGCCTTCAAACATAGGAATATATACATGGTGAATGTATTTATTGTATTTTAAAGAAGCAAAGTCATATAATGCTCAGTAATTGGGTATATGTTGTTTACATCTTAAATATTTGTGAAAATATGCTACATGCGTGCTGGATGTTGCATGCAAACATAGGAATGTATATATGTGAATGTATAAAATAATATGTGATTGATTTCATTCCATGTTTAAATGGTTTTATTTATTAATTTATGCGTGACAGCACAATTTTTTTTTAATTCATGTCACCTACCACTATCGAATTTGTCTTTATTTCGAAGACTAGTGTAATATATTTAAATAAATCAATTAAGAAAATATTTCCATTTAAATATTTTACCGATAATAAACTGTAAGCGACTAGTGTCGTTACAAGACTGTAAATGTTTGTAGGTGCTGGATCCAGAACCACTTCTTTCGTTGCAGGGTGCGGGGCCGATTGTTCTTAAGGAGGTAGGTCCAAGAATCCTTCAGGTGGGAGGCAGGAGAAGTGAAAGACTTTTGTTGATGCTCACAAGTTGTAAAAATTATGACTGATTTATTTTTCAAAATTGGCCTATTTATTTGGTTTCCCGAATGCGACAAGCATTTTACCCCTCTCCTTGCCGCGGGGGGGACGCGCTTGCCAAACTGACACGCAGCGTATATAGTGAGCCTTAAACTGTCGGGAGCTCCTTGCGATTTACCTCAATTGGCACGAAATTCTCTGCGACCTACCTCTCACTGCGACTTACCTGTCACTGTGACAAACCTCCGACCATCCTCACAAACCCTGCAAACCACCTCGTCCTCACCTGACCCTGCACCTCAACCTGACATCCGCTACAAACCTCTGCTAACGACCTACCCGACCACACATCCTGCTACACCACCCATCCTTGTACCCCAACTAACAACATGGAACCCTACTTGCTGGAGCTCGAGAAATTAGACCCTCCGATCGAAGCCATCAAAAAATTCCTCGAACTTAAAAAAACTCCGTCCGAAACTCCCATCACTGCAAGACGCAGAAAGGTAACATACTACCTGGACGGAGTAAACCCCTCCAGCTCCGAATTCCTCCCAAGATCCTCCACCACTCCCGAGAAAGCATCAAAACCGATACCACCCACCACCACGACCTCAGCTACACCACTGACTCCGCCCGCCCACCGATCCGCCGAACAGACCCAAGCTATGTACACGGATATACCGACCCCCCCCACCAAACCCTCCACCCGCCCATCGACCTCAGCAGCATCCGACTTCCCCCCTCTCTGGACAACCGCCTCCGCATCCAACAAAAAAAGAAAAGCCTCCACCTCTCCTCGCACCTCCTCTCCAACACCGACCCAAAACCGCTTCACTCCCCTGACCCCCGCTCCAAGTACCATCTCAGATACCATCACGACAGACGATAACAACGAAGAATCCACCGCACCTGCCCCAGTCCGCCCCCGCCCTACCAAGATCCCTCCTATCATCATCACCTCGCCTGATAACTGGAACACCCTGAGACGGAAGCTGGAGTTTGCGGGTGTTAAAATCGCACACGCAAAGGCCATTCCGACCGGAGTGGTATTACATACCGAGAACTCATCCAGCTTCCGTCTCGCGACAAAAATGTTGGAAGAAATTACAACGCCTTTCCATACCTTCGAACTGAGCGAAGATAAAACCACCAAGGCAGTAATCCGCGGTGTTCCCACGTCCATCTCAGAAGATGAAATCTTGGAGGAACTCAAGGACTTAAATCTTCCAGTCATCACCGTCTCTCGGATGAGATCAGGACCAAATAGGACGAATGTCCCCATGGTCCTGGTCCAACTCTCTCATGGCGAAGAAGGAAGGAAGATTTTTAATCTAACGTCACTCTTCCACCTAAAAATCAAGATCGAATATTTGGACCACAAAAAATCCCCTACACAGTGCCACAGATGCCAACGCTTCGGCCACTCGGCTAAAGGCTGCCACCTCCCACCTCGCTGCGTCAAGTGCGCGGGAAATCATTTCACCGCGGCCTGCAACAAAAAGAGGGAAGACGGACCGGCCACATGCGTGAACTGCACCGGCCCTCATCCAGCAAACTACAAAGAATGCCCAAAACGACCCGCTGACCCGATCCCTCTCTCCCGACGAACACAGGTACCTCCCCAAGTTACCTTCACCTCCCACCCTACCACACCTTCCCTATCCTACGCGAGGGCCTTAAACCCTAGTGTTCCCGAAATCCCTACCCCATCCCCCACCTCCCCTCCCCCTCACACTCCCACCACCCCCCCCCAACCCACACCATCCACATCTCAACCCTCTCCCCCCCCTCCCAGCCCCTCAGGCCCTTTCAATATTTTTGAGTTCCTCAAAAACATAAATTTCACCAAGGTCGGTGAAGTTTTCACCGACCTCATCAATAAATTTAAATCTGCCACTTCACCGGCAGATTATATCTCCATCATGTTCTCAGCAGCCCCCCAAATCATTTCAATTTTCACTAATTAAAATGGCTAACTCGACTACCTCGCCCTCCGCGCTGCGCATCGCATTTTGGAATGCAAACGGTATATTAAAAAACCTACACGAAGTTCGCATATTCACCAACACACACAACATAGACATTTTGCTCATTAATGAAACACATTTAAACCCATCACACTCACCAAAAATCGCTAATTACACGCTGTACAGAAATG
Source organism: Halesus radiatus (assembly GCA_022606495.2). Classification (NCBI taxonomy): domain Eukaryota; kingdom Metazoa; phylum Arthropoda; class Insecta; order Trichoptera; family Limnephilidae; genus Halesus; species Halesus radiatus. The sequence goes on along the minus strand of JAHDVE020007990.1, from coordinate 8,440 downwards.
ATAGATTACACTCACGAGGTGGTGGCACAGCCATCTTCGTGAAAACTAAAATCGCACACACTCGCAATACCACACCCACACTTTCTACAATAGAAAGCACATCAATCACAATACACACAAAACACTCCGGTCCGCTGAGAATTAATTCAATTTATAATCCACCTCAAAAGAGATTACAAAACTCGGATCTTGATTTACTTCTCAGCGGACAAATACCTACTATTCTAGCGGGAGATTTCAACGCGAAACACACCTCCTGGAATAGTAGGCGTGCAAACGTAAACGGGCGTATTTTACACAAATACATATCAAACCACTCAGACATCATCGCAGACGGTCCCATGTCACCTACACACTTTCCAGGACGAGGACTCACGTCTGACGTCCTGGATATCGCAATATTCTACAAATCTCCTTGGACGTACTGTATCGAAACCATTAACGATCTGTCCTCAGACCACAACCCCGTGTTGCTCACAGTCAATGAATTCATCGAACCCCCCCCCACCAAAGCCAGAGAGAAGACCGACTGGACATATTTCTCGCACAGAGTCGGGGAAAAATTATCCATCACTCACACCATCAAAAATACAAAAGATCTAGACATAGCGGTTGACAACTTCGCCGAGACAATTACGTCCTCGCTAAAAGATGCCTCCAAACCCCTGCCCGAGCGCTCTCCTCTGACTCTCAGAGGGGACCTCCCAAAAAATATAAAAGATCTCATCTCTCTCAAAAATAATCTCCGCCGCCACTGGCAAAAAAATCGTGTCCGTAGAATCAAAACCACCATCAACAGACTTCAAGCCCTCATAAGAAAAAAACTCTATGAGCACTCAAATGACACTTGGAATAAAAAACTTCAAGAGATAAATCCACAAGATGGCTCCTTGTGGAAATTATCCAAAGCCCTCAAATCTACCCCTGTACCAAACCACCCCATTCACTCCGAAAACGGTCTCGTTTTCGATGATCAAGACAAATCGGAGGCGTTCGCCGACAGTCTTGAAAAACAATTCAGCCCCAGCTTCAAACACGCCAACCTCGACCACATTGCAAACGTCAACCGCAGAGTAAATAGCATATTAAATTCCTTACCCCCCGAAAATATCCACTTCACCACCCCTGCCGAAGTAATCCGGGCTATAAAAGCCCGGAAAAACAAAAAAGCTCCCGGCCCCGATGGGATCACAAACTTCGCTCTTAAAGCTCTCCCCCAAAAAGGAATACTAGCAATAGTAAATCTAATCAACGCCGCCCTCCGATTACGCTATTTCCCCAAAAGTTGGAAACATGCTCACGTAATCGTTCTTCCCAAACAAGGAAAAGATCCACTCTTCTGCGAGAACCACCGACCGATCAGTCTTCTCTCAAACATTGGGAAAATTTTTGAAAAAATTCTACTCACCCGGCTCCTAAAGCACATTGACGAAGTCTCAACCCTACCCGAAGAGCAACACGGATTCAGATCACAACACTCCACCCTTCACCAACTCCTGAGAGTCTCCGAAATCATCATCGGAGGCTTCAACACCTTTCGGTCTACTGGCGCCATTTTCCTGGACATAGCCAAAGCCTTCGACAAAGTATGGACAAACGGCCTGCTTCTCAAACTCCACGACACCGGCATCGACCCCCAACTGTTCGGTGTCCTAAAATCATTTCTACGCCGCCGTACTTTCCAAGTGAAATACCGCGGCGCTCTCTCCAAAATACGATTCATGACGGCAGGGGTCCCCCAGGGGTCCCTACTGTCCCCCACCCTCTTCAACGTCTACACACACGACATACCCCTCACAGAAAACCACAATTCATACAAAGCTCTGTATGCAGATGACACCACCGTTATGGTTCAGTACAGTTCGCCCAAGATGATTACACATCGCCTACAACTAAACATCAACAAACTCCAAGATTGGTATGACGAATGGCGCATAGACGTGAATCCCACAAAGAGCGTAGCGGTCTTCTTTTCCCGTAAGAGAGGCCGCTCCGGTCCCAGTGGGAACGTCACGTTGCACGGCCAGGTCATACCGTGGAAAAACAGTGCCAATTATCTTGGAGTTACACTGGATAAAAGACTCACATGGATACCACACATCAAAAATACACTCACAAAAGCCCGGAAAATTTCCGGTGCTTTACACCCACTATTACAACACCACTCAAAAACCTCACTCAGAAACAAACTACTCATATACAAATCACAAATACGTCCCGTTTTAACTTACGCCTCAGCCATATGGGCCACTGCCAACACAAAGCGACTCGAACAATTCCAAAATGTCATGCTCAGAAGATGCACCAAAAGTCCTTGGTTCGTCAGAAATAGCATAATCAACACAGGCACGAAAATCCCCCCCCTGAGGAAACACATAGTCGATTTAGCCAAATCTTTTTTCTCAAAACTTGCTTCAAATCCAAACCCAAGCATCAATTGTCTCGGGCAAATAAGACCCGACGACAACCCAACCTTCCCCCTCCCGATCTCCATAACACTCCCCCCTTGATGTGTGGGCTCTAATAAAAAATTACAAAGAGCAACCAAAAATACAAAAAAAAATAGTATTAGAAGTTATGCAAAAAGAAGCCAATCCACCCGGCATGCAAAAAACATCCAACACTTCAAAAAAAAAAAAAAATCAATCAATAAAATATCATATCTAAAGCCCTATAAGTTGCCATAGGCAGCCCACACATCGGGTAGAAAAAAACCATCCTCCAGGTAACCATCACCCTCAGTTCGCGAGAGAGAGAGATTAGATTCTCTGAAACTCGCCCGCAACAATATGATAATGATAATGGGAGCTCATTTGGCCGAATTCTTCAAGCTCGGCGGACGCCTGAATTTCGACATTTGAATTACATTTTAACATGATATTACAAAATTAAAAAGGTTTTGTACTACACAAAATCACTACGATCAGGTTAATTCTAGCTGTGTTTACTGCTGTCAATGTTTTCCCACGTCCAGATAACATAGCGCTTTGTGGCTTTGTTATCTGGTCGTAGGGAGCAGTAAACATGAAATGGTTAAAACAAATTATGATTAACAAATTATTATCTCCTCATTACGGCATTATTCAAAAGGTTTATTATGCCGCTTTGAGGAGATTTACAGGTTCAATTTCAACTATAAGAATAACAAGAATAACATGCAAATAACAATCGATAATAATGCTAATACTAAGAATGAAAGGGACTCGCAACACGGTATTTTACCACGTCGGAGTCTGACAATTTTCGAACTTCGATCGCAAAGACGCCGTTCTATTTGTATAAAGAACCTGTAAATTTAGAGACAGTAATTTTTAAATGTTTCGTCACTTCATGACCAATAAGAAACTAAGAAATAAAAATGAAAATTCGACGATCGAACCAATAAGTTTAAACACGTCTGGTACATAAACCATTATTTAAAAAAAAACCCGTCCAAATTAGAATTGTTTTTGCTTTGTATTAAGGACATTACATTTTAAGAAGAAAAAAAAACTGTTGTTTTTGGGTAACCTTTCACATTAAAGTATTTTTCATATTTTTTTGGGACCGTACCTATAAATTTAAGTATTGTCATAAGCAATATATGTATATATATGCTATACACAACAAATTATATAATATTAACATTGGCTTTAAAGTTAACAACTCGTTTAATGATTTACTAGAATATATAAATTTTTTTAGCTCCCCTGTGAAATTACACTTTTGTAGAGAGTGTTTTTTAATTATTTTTGGTAAAATTAACAGCAAATCCATAATTTTCATACATATAATAATAAAAAACAATAAGTCATGCCAATTATAAATTTTCCACTGCTGATGATAAACACTATGAGTAAAGTGTGACAATATATAGTGTTACATCAGTAACCTTAACTATGTCCGTCGGGGGAGGGGAGGGTGGAGGGGAACATAGGAGTGGGATAAAGGTACAAAGGACCAGGGTAGATCATACACAACACATCAAGACATCACATATCGCATAAACTTTCGGTATTTCATGCTCTCATACACAGACTATCATATGTATCATTAAATAACATGAATTATAAAAAAGAGTTAGATACTATTAAAGTAATAGCAAATAATAATGGATATTCTAGCGAGATAATAGACTCCCTCCTTAACAAAAATAATAAAAAACTAAATATTTCTAAAATAAAAGAAGGTTTCACAATAGATAATGAAAAGAAACTCAACAAAGAGTGGGCAAAACTCCCGTATATAGGCGAGACATCAAATAAAATAGCGAGATTAGTCAATAATAAAAAGTGTAATACAGCATTTTATAACGTAAACTCATTGGGAAAAATTCTCATTAATAAAAAAGGTAAAAGGGAAAAATTTTGCAATTCTGGAATATACATGATTAACTACGGCATAACTGTCCGGTATATTACGTAGGTCAAACGGGCAGAGCCTTTTACAGCTGGATAAGAGAACACTTTTCAAGCTGGATAAACAATAAAAAGGACCTGTCAAACGTCGCTAACCATCTAATAGACAATCGCCATTTATTCCATAAAGCCACAGATGTTACAATATTAAATGTGTCCAACAAGGCTAAAAAATTAGATAAATTAGAATCATTGGAAATTAATCGACTAATAAGCAAAGTAGAAGAAAAATACGCAATGAATAATCAATTAGAGAAAAAGGCTAACTTTACTCTAATATATCCATTATAGTGTAACCTTACTTATATACATTAATAGTATATAACCATGAATGTAAATAGGAAGCGCATATAAAATACCAGGTTAAAATGTAACTGGGAATTTTGTCGTAGACATCCGAGGAGAACTCTATAATGGATATTACCCTGATGTGTACATATTATAACATAATAAATAGTTTAAAGGCCCGACAAAAATGTAGCTAAATAAATAAAAATAAAATAAAGGATGTAAAATTCATCTTAGCAAACAAGACCGAATTCACAGGAAAATAACAAAACTAGAAAGAACCATCTGTTCAAATAAAAGCTGACACGAATGACTTTATATAAATTAATAAAAACCCTATAGATTCAGTAAATAAACACAATATGATCCGTCTTCCAGAGGGTAATAAAACAACCCGAAAGTAGTTTTTAAAAACATAATAAACAGTACCGTCAGCGATAAAACAAATTTCAAGTCATAAATAAAAACAATACTAGAAAGCAGTGGAACTCACTCCCGACATCGATGCTATATATACCATAGGTTTAATATTCATTGTGCCAGTCTGACGAACCACAGTCGAAAATAAATAAGTGGAAAAAAGTTACAAAGGTTTTTTAATAAAAATAAAAATAAACATTTTAATATGGAATTCCACCTTGAATTTACAGATTCAAAATTAGAAATAATAGAAAAATAATTGCATAGGTTGGACGAATTGAAAGTAATATTGTACTGAAAATATTCATACCCTACCTATTCTTTACTTAGCAATTTGAAGCATCCTTTGTCGGTATATGCAGTTCGGACTGTCGGCCCTATGGTCAACCGAGTTTCTAATCTAATTTCTCGTTGATGAACAATTGTGGAACTTTGACATGTTGGTTCTTTGCGTGCATATGGGTAGAGTTTGATCTTGGGCACAATGGGGGCGGTAGAGACCTATTCAGGCATCTCAGGACAGTATGTCCATATTTCACGCAGTGGTAGGACTTGATAAATCTTCCTAATGGCTCCCGTTGTTTGCGTATTATAATTTGTGACATCTTGTTTCAAGGCGTTTGGTTGTCCATCTCTATATTTTTGTTTAAATTTTAATTCTATAATTAGTTTGAAGTATTTTGTCTAAAAATTTTCGATTTTCGTCATGTTACAATTATTTTGTTGTTTAAAATTCGGCCACTTAGTTGGTGGGCCGAATAATACCTGGACAAACCTCACTCCTTGAACCTGGCCACCCCTGGTAAGTCACTTCCGTAGCGAACCACTTGGGATCATCTATGAAATTTACGTAATTAATGCTTTTTTAAATTTACGTAACTAATGCTTTCAGCGCGATGGCGCTGGGCCGCCCACTAACGATTAAAGAGAAATTGAAATGTCGGCCCTGAGTATACTTCAATGTAATAATCGCTAATCTATCAAATATTCGGGTAATAACACTTATCGCTCGGTTATCGATTTTTCTCTATCCCGAGGTTACATCTGTTTTAAAATAAACAGAGAAGCACAACTTCTTCTTCTGGTGTTGGAGGTTGGATATTATGAAGGTGACAAAGGGTAAGGTAATGTGGTAAGCTCATTGGCTCTCAGCACAGTGGCTTGGTTTTCAAATCCTGTGCAGGACATATAAAATATAAGGTTATTTCTTTATAATTCACTGGTTCGTAGCGTCCTGGAATACTGATCAATTGTTTGGTCTCCACATAACATAGAATTGAATCATTTCATAAAAAATTCTTACGTATCTTGTCATATCGATCGGGAGTTCACCATCTACTAAAAGGATATTAGGAGAGACTTAATCATTTCGAATTTGAGAGACTTAACAAAAGAAGAAAATGAACTGATTTGACTATGTTTTACAAAAGCTGTTAATAATCTAGTTGATAGTAACTTAGTGAGTAAGATCACACTATACGTTAGACCCAGATGTACAAGAAATTGTTCTAGACATACACCTGAGTAATAAAATTATGATAAAATAATATATCATAATTTTATACCAAAAACGTCAAAATAGAACAATGAAATGAGTAAACATCACAACACTGACATTTTATCAAATTCCATAACGGCATTTAAAATCTCAATACCAACAGCCATATCTGATGACTTCTTTAATGTCTTCATAAATAAAATAAAAATTCAAAATTAAATTTAAATCAAGTAAAATCTTTGATCCTTTTTTGGCGACATTATTTTAACGTCTTCGTTTCTTTGGGCATTGTGCAAACAAACAATATCCTTATTGCACTATCGTGTCTTTACATGCACCGATTGAGATTGGTATATATACTCGAATATAAATATTGTTATTTATAAATAAATAATCCATAAATTTCGTACACCACACAACTTGTAAACACATTTATTAGAGATATTTACTCGCTGATATGTAACATAAGTATGGTGCTTTTATCTAAATATTTTGTTTATGTTTCTAATAAATAAAAATAATTTGTGAATTTTTTTCACTTTTTCTCTTCAGTGTTATTTCCCATTTGAAATATGAAATAACTTATACCATATCACCTTGTTTCAAAATGGAAAACTCTCCCAGTATCACTTCAATATGAAACCATCCAAAATGGAAAACCACCCAAAATGGAAAACTCTCCCAGTATCACTTCAATATGAAACCACTCAAAATGGAAAACTCTCCCAGTATCATTTCAATATGAAACCACTCAAAATGGAAAACTCATACTGAACTTTGTACAATAAGTGACTTTATTATTTTTTAGTATTGGGTATATTCCTGAAGAGGAAAGCATCGCTTTCGAAATATGTATATATTAATAAAGTGGTGAATACAAAGTAATTCTTAATTCGTTTATTATACGAGTATATGAACCTGAACATAAATAAATTGAGTCATTAAAATTTATATGTTTGCGATTTTATTGCTTCGCATTTATTGTTTATAGTGAAGCCAACTTCTTTGCTCAGTTCTGTGAACAGATATGATCCATCTTCAACAAACCCGGCCTTTGTGGCGGTTCTCTGGGAAGCAGGGCTTGAAAATGATGATGAAGTTACCTTCATGCCAATGGCCTTGCAGATATCAATCCTGGAAAAGAAATTGCTTATTCACACAACTTACAGAACTGACTAACTTACTAACAGAACCTTCATATTATATATCATATAATGCGAGATAATGAAGAGAAGTATTAATCACGAAGATTTAATAATCCTATTACTTATTACTTATTAATTTGACTAAATTAATACTTATTGTTGACTTATAACAAACACAAAAATGAAAATACAATTTTTTTTGTTACAGTAACTCCACACAGGAGGCCCTGAGGGGAATAATTCCCCTCAGGGCCTGTATTATCTTTGGGCATGCTGTGTTGAGGGTCTTTTAGAGGACAGGAAGGGGTGAACTTGGGTCTTGAAGAGACTCATGTTGTAGGATGAAGGAAACACAGAGACCGCCAGATCATTCCACAGCCGAGCTGTTGAACACAAGAACGAGTCGTAGAAGTGACCCGTTCTCATGTGACAAATGTCAACCATGTGCAAATGTTGGGCGCGCGTTTGACGTGTTTCTCAACTATGCACCGGTGCCGAAGAGATCAAAGACGGTAGTTCCTCAGAGCATCTTCCATTGCGGACCATTTGTTAAGATAGGCGAATCTATCAAACGGATCGCCAGTTTCTGCACAGAGTCAAGGGTTTTTTCAGATATTTTGGGGCTCCCGACCAGAGGTGACTGCCAAATTCTACAGTGGGGCGCACTTGCAATCTGTACAGGGTCAGCAGTT